>PVJO010000344.1:0-258153 GCA_004026905.1 Hystrix cristata
ATGCTTGCATTTGTGTTGAATTAGCAGTCAGCAGAAATGCAAGGGTTTCTCATCCTCTATTACTTACTCAGGGTATTCCTCACTCCTCTTGTTCCAGTGTTTCCAATTATTTGATTCCATTCTGATCACAAGAGTACAGCTCACACTTGTTTTCTCTTCCAGTTATTTGCTCCCAGCTGCACAGAGGAAAGCTAGGGTTCTTAGCTCAGCATCCGGGTCTTTCAGCTTTCTCAGCCAGGTTAGTGGCTCAGAGAGATTTAAACATTTCAGCTATTATTTTAGAATATCTACATAGTCGTACTATGAAATAATGTTCTACAGGCCTTTCGCAAGCCTTTCTCTGCTAGTGAGCTAACCAGACTGCTACTATTAAAAATCTTCAGAAGTTCAGTGTGATATACAGGCACCCATGATGAATTGACAGTGAATATGGCACCTACCCATTCCACAGGACATTCTTTCCAGTATTGACCCAAACAAATGACATATGACTTTCATTTGATGTCATTGATTGAATTTAATCTGTATACCTTTATTTAACTGGGGAAATGGTGGCTGGAGCTCAAAGTGGCAATGCTCCAATTATGACTTGATCTTTCCAGGGACCAGCTCCCATCCGGCAGCTTTCTGCATCCTCCCAGACTCAGACCCTGATGAGCCAAGAACTGGGGACAGAGACCAAGTATTTATTTATTTTTAATCAGGTATTTATTTAATAAGGTATTTATTTTTAATAAAGACCATGAGGGCCTTCCCAAGAAGTGATCCATATACAGGTCTAACTTCAGGAGAGTGGGATTGTGCTCCAGCTTTTCTATTTTAAAGTGTGATATTGGAGCGAATAATTACCTTTCCTGACTCACTTTTCTCATCGATAAATACTAAAAATAATACTTTATTCTCTAAAGACTAAGACAAAAATCAATGATATGGAAATAATTTTTCAACTTTAAATATCCATAAATAGTTACTTCCATTAATAGACATCCCACGTTTATATTCCAAAGAGTTTTTGGCTGTTCATATCTTTCTCCTAGTTAACCTTATCATATTGCTAATTATGGCTAAACAAAACAATCAAGTTCTTATTCAATCCTGCAAGATAGCCAGCTACTCTCATTATTGAACTTGGTACATTATGTTGAATTATATTCCTAAGATGCCAAGAAAAAGTCCTTAAATAAGCCATCGGCAGTAATAGGATTTTAACCTTTGTTGGCTTGCCAAAGACATTATAATTGACTGTGATGTTAAATTTTCTGAAACAACTAACAGAGGCCAAAAGAAAATTGAGCTGCCAGTTCTTTAAAAAGACAACAGAGTGAAGAAAAATAAGTTAGAACAGTTTCTAAAAGAAAAATAGATATGCTGAAAATCATTCAAGCATAAATAATCACTGTACAATATGTTCAGGCACTATTTAGCCAAAATTTATACAACAGAGAACCATGAAATAAAAATCTTTCTTTCTTTAAGCAGCACCAAATACTGGGAATGAATTTACATAGTGAAGGACTGTGACACGCAGCACCATCAGACTGAAAGTACATCAGCAGGCACTTGAAATTATGCTGTTTAATTATGATACAATTATAGTGTGGTGTTTATTTGTGAAATAGTACTATCTTCATGCACACCCATTTAGTTTACAAAAATGTAAATACCTGCTCTGTAATGTGATTGAAACTGGAAAGTAAAGAAAAAGAAGAAAAGAAGAAAGAGGAAATACAGGAAAGGAAGGAAGAGAAAAGAAAGATTTGTATGAAAGAAACAATCCTTATTTAAATTTTATACTTGAACTTTTCAAATTATTTTCTTCCAACTAAAATGTTAAAATTAAAGAAGAAATAGCAACTGTTGCACGTTTCAGCAATAATATTGTGAAATTTTATAACCTGATTTTTTTTAATAATGCTTTTCTGCTCTCTTTTGAAATTCATTTCTTGTTCCTTCGAAAAGATTTCTCCACCCCTTTTATTTGAGGCTAATCTAACCTTTGGAAAAAATATCATTTCTGCCATTACTCTTTCAAAATTAATCACAGAAATTCAGGAGACTTGATGTAAGGTCACAAACCAGTAATTTTTATTTATTTCAAATTTCTAGTCCTTATTCAAATTGTTCTTTTTTGATTCTATACTACACATCTTGTAAACTACATCTGTGCACACATGCATGCACACTCACACCCACACACACGCAGACACAAACGCAAGCCTTGCATTTTGAGGTTTCTCTTCCTACTTTCTATCTGTCTTAAATTTAAGGGAAAAAAATGTAACTACAAAAGTAGACTATAGGGAAGAAAATAGTTTCTCCAAAGCATTTTATAATTCTCTGATTTTCAATAAGCTAGAATTACTATTTTAATTTATTTCATGGATTGCTAGGCTTTACTCTACAGTGTTCAGGTTATGATTTTCTGACAAAGTTATGGTGTAAAATTTCCATTTTCTGGTCTCTTTGACCTTTTTTTCTTAAATTTCCATTCCATGGAATTTTCTTTAAAAAAAAGGTAGAGTACCATTAAATATATGACATATCATCGGTAGTAAATATTTTCTTCTCATTTTAACCCTTGACATTTGACAGAAATGTCCGAGATATCAAACCTATTGTCTATGCAAAATGCAGGTGTCTCTAAGAATGAGTTTCACACTTTGACAGATTTTTATTTCACCAGATGTTCATGAAACATGCACAAAACACACAATCAGAGCCAGGAATGTATTACACATCCAGACACTGATTAGGGTTCATATTTAGACTTCAGATGGATTATACCATTTACTAGCTTATTGACAGAGAAATGAACTTGATTAAAACATGCCAGTAACAAGAAACACAAGTACTTTGAAAGAAAGTACAGTTTATAGGAAAAAGCACCTTAGGAAATAATTAAGCTATTTCAGGATCTAGACAATATTGTGCAGCAAAATATAAGACAAAATTTACAAAGAACTACAGGAATGTAGCCTGAAAATGATCATCTACAGCCATGTGTTCTTGTTTCCACAAATAATAGATTATGTAGCTTTAAACTGATCTTTATATCCCATGTTTTATTGTGTTTAATCGGATTTTAGCATTTCATCAGTAAATGGTAAATAAAAATAAATGTCATATCATTAAACTTTTATACTTATGATAAATAGGTATAATGTAAACTAGAAGATATTTCTAATTTCTCTGTGAATTTAATGATCCTTTTTGAAATTTAAGATGACCAAACTGATTCAATTGGTACTGGAAACTTCGTAATAATTTTGAATTATGTCTTGAACTTAACTCCTAGTGAGTGATTGACTATGGAACATTCTTGGGCCTGCTACAGAAACATTTAAATATTTAGGAAACTGAAAGCAAACAAATGATTGTAACCAATTTTCTAATTTGGTTCTCAAATTCTTCATAAAATTCAAAATTAAAAATAAATTCAAACTAGAAATGGCCAAGTAGCTGAATTTGGTCATTCTATGTTGAGTTAATAAAGAAAAAAATTAAGTGGGACTCTATGTATTAAAAAAAAAATCACAAGTACATAGTCATGGTAATTTCCACAACAATTTCTGTATCCCTATTAAATACCAGAAATATTGGTCACATACAATAGTTTTTTCACTTGGGTTGATTTTACCTTTAATTTTTATTCATTTAGTTATTTTTGAAATATTTATTGAATTTCTTAGCTCTATGCATTACTCTAAGTATTAGGGATTTGTCAGTGATCTAAACAAAGGTATTGACTCTGGGAGTTTTCCTTCTCTGTGGGGTGTGACAGAGTATCTTCCAGAATCAAACACAACAGTATTTCTGGTCCAAACTGTTGTGCTACATCTAGATGTATCATCCTTTTCCCTTCCATTTGATTGGGTAGACCTGTGTTAGTGATTAAAATTTCATAGGAATTTTGTGCCATTTCAATTCCAAGGCAAGATCATAACAGATCCCATTCTCTTCCCTTCTCTTCCCTCCCTCCCTTCCCGCCCTGCCCCTTCCCTCTCCTCTTGCTGTGGAATACGAGTTCCATGTACCATTTGTGCGTCCTACTTGACACTGGCAAGATATCACACAGAGAAACCAAATAGAGAGCCGTGCATGAGCACCCCCAGTTCCTCCAGCTTCGAGATATCTAAGTCTTCTCAACTGAGATGTAAGAACTACTAAGAGATAAGCATGCAGACGATTAGAGCCCCAGCCACTTTGTAACTGGGTAACTATGATCCAGTCTCTGATAGGCAACCTCGTAGCTAAGCCCAGTCAGCTACCAGATTCATAAGCAAAGTAAATTATTTTTATCGTCGAAGTCATTATTTTTATCATTGAAGTCATTATTTTTATCACTGAAGTCATTTTTAAGTACTAGTTAAAGAGAATATAGGAAGAGAGACAAAATAAGCAAGTATACTAATGAATGGAGAGTACCACAGTGGCAAGAGAATTAAGCAAAGCAACGTGATAGAGATTAGGAGGACCAAGAGGTGGAAAATTCTTATACTAAGTGCTCAGGAAAGTCACGTCCGAACATATGCATTTAAGAAGAGATTGGAGAGCCACCTATGTAGGTATTTGGGGAGAAGTGTTCTATCATATGAGAATACGCATGGAGCATTTGTCAAGAGAGGATGAAAATATTAGGAAATTCGTTATCTGAATATTTTTAAATATTGTGTTGTTTCTCTTGTGTGAAAAACAGAAAGTGTAAATACAGACCAAAATAGATGATAGATACTGGGAAGGAGGGAGAAAATGTTCAAATTGGAAGGGAAACAACGGAGGGGAAAGAAGGAAGGGAAGGAAGGAAAAAGGAAAGAAAAGAGATAATAGAAGTAAAAATGGAAACAAAGCTTTGAGAGGAAGAAGGATTGAAGGGAGGGGTGTGGAATGGGGAAAGAAAGAAGAATCAAGATATATTATGTACAGGTACAAATTCCCTATGACGAATGTGATCATTGTGTATATCAAAAGCCTACCAGTAAAATTAATTAAAAAATAAGTGGACCAAGGAGATATAGAGTTATCATTGTTTATATTCCCTATTAAAGAAAAATACTAAAAACAAAATGTGGAACTAAAAATCCTCACAGTACCAAGAATATCTCCAGCTTCAAGCTGTTTGCCAAGTTTTCTCAGTCTACTTTGACTAATAAGTGTAACCGCATTTTGCTTGGCTAAATTACTATCCATACTCTATGTGTGTGCCAATGATTTTTAAATCACACAGAAAACAATTTGCCCTTGATGTTCATCATAAACACTAAAAAGTAAATAAATCACAAAAGACAGCTTTTAAAATAATGTATTGGAAAACATTAATCTTTTAGACCTAATGTTTTCCTAGGATGCCCTAAATCCTACTGCCTATTCCAGAATAGATGAGTAATCTACCTTACAATTATATGTGTTGTGTGTGAGACTAATGCTATCTTGAAAGGCCATTGAATAAGAAAATATCTTTCATCTGTAGCCCAGATCTTTTCAAAATGTTTTATCTTTGGGGAAAATATGCTTTTGTCTGTCAGTAGTGGAGTAATATAAACTCAAATAAGCTGTGCATAGGGGACTGTGTTAGTTGACATCAAGCGCTGACTGAATCTGGATTTAGGTGCAGCTGTCGCACGGACTGCTGGAAAACCTGGTGAGGTTTCGGACTTGGGAAAAAAAAAGACAAACTAGATAAACTTTCCAACCATCACTATACATGTGTTTGGAAAAGAGGACACAGATGGTGTTTAAGTAGCCAAAATTTAATAGAAAAAAAGGATGAGAAAGTTAAATATAATTTAAAATCCTGGAAATCATCTGATAGTGTAATTAAGAAGTGACTAAGTGATTATCACTCATTATAATTGCATCCAAGTCCCAAGAAACCATACGTGAAGCAATGTTTATTTACTGAGGTTAATAGTTATGTGCTTATGTCATTTGCTGCTAAAAGCATAGTTGAGTGTTTCTCCATGTCTTTTTTGTTCATTGTTTTCAGATGATCATAGAGAATTTTTTGCTGTGGATTCTCCTAGTATTCTCCTATGATATAGTGAATAGGCGCACCCATCCCAGGTAAGAAGAACCAGGGCATTATAAGACAGAATACTGCATAAAATCAAAGACTTCGCTTTCTATCTCTATGAGGTATCTTAGGGTAGATGAAGGAATGTAGACTTTAGACTCAAAGATGTGAGCCCTGTCCTTTAGTTATTTATTATATGCCAAATTATTGAAAATATTTAAAATTTTGTTTCCTAAATCTTAAAAAAATGGCACTAATATTAGATACCTGTCGCTTTAGAGGATTTAAATGAGGTAACATTTATAAAATGCATAACACACTTTCTTTACTCGTTCAACAAATGTTTGTTAAGGTATCTGACTTTGTGGAGCATATATTCCAGTAACTCCTTTTTGAGGTAGTTAATATTTTTGCTATAAGACATAACTTTAGAGGAAAAAGAAGTCACTGGTATCTCCTTCAAATTCTTATATTATGTTACTAAGTGACACGTCTATAGGTATAAATACGAAATTAGATAAAGGATGCTCATGTGTATGCATAAAATAATTTTTCTCTTCATTTTAAAGTTCAGCATTTCTGATTTACAGGGAAAATATCAAGAGTGGAATAAATGCAAAGTCTAAATTGAAAAACTGTAAGGAACTTTGCTTCTGGGGATATGGAGCAGATGTACATTTTCTTGTTACAAAGAACTAAAATCCTCGACATTCCATATAAAACAAACCTGAAAAGACCTTGATAACTAGAGAGAATATGATTGACCCAAGAATGACATGATGATGAGTTTCCTGGGTTTTTGTTGAGCCTCATATATTCCACAGTGAGAGATAAAGAAGCCAAAAAATGAAAGTGTTAAAAGGTGCAGAACACACACACACACACACACACACACACACACACACACACACTCCTGAAATCTCTAGCTGAAGGATAAATGAGTTAACAGGGTAACACCATAGAATACTTAGACAATCCACTCCTACTTCTATCAGATAACAAAGTAAAACTTTGATCCCATCCGCACTAACGCCAACAAAGGCCAAGTGAGTAAGTCAGATGTCAGTCCTCACTGAACTGTCTGGAGGTGCCTGAATCCCCATCATGTGCGGTGTGAGAAGCTGAATAGCAAACAAAGTGCTTCGAGTAGGAAATGGGAATTACCTGACCATATGGAAACACACTCTCCTTCCCATCTCCGGCAGTTATCATCTGAGTACATGGAGGGAAATCTGGTTGTTTATACTTCAAACAGTCACCCACAGTAATAAGACAACCATCCTCACTCCTGTTACAGCATTTTTAGAGGGGATCTAGTAGAATCACGACTGTGACCGCTGACCTATAGTAATGAATTCGTGTATTTTCTGTGGTGTCAGTGGGGGCCACATAATGAACAGTAAGAAGACAGTCCTACTCCTGAAAGGCCTCCGAATCGTCAGTGAAGACCTGTTGGGGAACCAAAACCCTCATCTCCACGCATCAGTATCAAGCTGTGCGCCTTCTCCACAGGTTACTAATGTTGGTAATGTGGGGAAGTGGGACTTCTACACTTACTGGATGGTAGTGAATTCGTGTCTTTCCATCCCTACTATGCAGCAGAAAGTCACCTAAATCAGAAAGCTTAAGTGTGATCCAGGTTATGTAGCCTAATAAATAAAAAAATACTAAGAGTCAGGGAGATCGCAAACCAAATTTTCAAGTTTTGTTTATTGGAAGAACTAGGAATAATTGTCATAATTAGTTTTCAATCTCAGAATGAATATAGTAATTTTGGCAAGTCTTAGACAACTCTAGGGCCCTTGAGAATAGTGTAAGAGCAGAGTAGAGTCAGAACAAACAGATGCATTCTTTATAATTATTCATTAGTATATTGGAATATGAAGGTACTTTCAAAATTAATTTATGAGTTTTTCTCATTATATTCTAAGAGGACTCCCAAATCTCACAAGTGTCACAGAACAGAATAAAAACCAGATAACAAAGTTTTCAACCAAATGAGAACTTTTCCACTTGGAATATATGAGACAATAGTCCCGATTTTCTTAACAAATCTCTTAGCTTTTACACAGCAGTCAGAGAAAAGTTAAGTGCCATCTAACATTTGTCCTTCACTTCAATAAGTCCATGAAGCATGGAAAATATGATCACACAGTGTCTGCTGTAGACTGAATAAATAGCTAGTTCTTATTAGTTGTGGAGCTTCCTCTGTCCTATATTTTTGCCACGTTTATATTTTATCGCACTCATCGCATGTCTCTATTTTCCCAGTGGCCATTGAGTTACTTGAAGTTGAAGACTTCATCTTACATAGGTTGCTTCCTTGCACTTACATGGTGTTTGGTTTTTGGCATATCCTCTAAACAGATGTATTGATAGAACTAACTGGACTAAGGAAAGGCACCAAGAGGGATATAAATTCTAATTATTGAAAAGTGCCTTAGTAAGTAGGCTTTCTTTCATTTAATATACTAACCTATGAGTTAGGGACTGGCCTGAAATACCTATGAGTTCAGGCCTGGCCAAGCTGCCATTCTGGCACTACATCTTTACTTAAACATCTCTAAAGAGTTGAGAAATAGTTGTGCAATAATTTTTTAATGTTTCCATGAAAGGCAAATGACAGGAGTATAAGAACATCAGCTGCAAATAGAATTAAGTGTTGGGCTGTAATGGGCCTTTCGTAGAAAAATATTTATTATTATATTATTTTCATTTTCATCAGACTGTAATTATAATATTATTTTCTCTATAACTGCCATGAAGATCAAGATGAAGTCTAGTTTCTTAATTTATACAGATAAAGACAAGAATCTTCTTAGCCTGTAATATGACTGCTGAAAGTCAGTTCTGTGTAAGGAGGTGTGAAGAAGACAGTGAACAGAGGGACGGGAGTTGAGAGAAGACACACAAAGGGAAAATGTGTGCATGTATTTCCTTCTCTGTATGCCCCGATCTGTGGAGAAACTATAATATCTTATCTGAAGATGGCGATATTAATGCCTGCAAATAAACTATTAATGCTTTTAACAAAAGAATTTGAGTTCAATCTTGAAAGAAGGTAGTTACACTTTTCAAAATATTATTTTTTAGCTGACATGGGAAGACAGGGCTCAGATTTGCCCAGAATCCTGATAGTTTGAAATGTGAGGCAAAAGAAGAACCAAAGATTTTGTTGGGCTGAGCTAATAGGATTTTGGTATTCTGTAGCTGGAAGAAACTTACAAGTAAGAGAACACGACCATTTCAAATATGTGTCATCTCTGAGGAGGAAGATGACCATTTAGGTCTAATAGGAAATGAAAACTTGCCTTGAAATTAATATATGTATATTATATATTTTCCTTATCAATATTATTGTCTATGAATATCATATTTTAAATAATAATTACCTGGAACTGAGTTTTCATAATTGTGGGTCAACCTAGTTAATGGATGTCTTAGTTACTTTTCTCATTGCTGAGACAAAACACCTGACACCTAAAGTTAAAGGAGAAAAGGTTTACCTGGTACACAGTTTGTAGACCTTTCCGTCCACAGTTGACTGGCTCCAAGGCAGGGTGGCATGGCAGAGGAGAAACTGTTCATGGGAAGTAGAAGGCAGAAGGCAGCAAGCAACAAGTGACAAGTGACCACAGAAGCCCTCTTTCTGTCCATTATACTCTATCCAGGCTGCCTGCCCTTAGGTGGATAGCACTCACACCCAGGATGGGTGTTTCTATTATTTACTCCAAGAACTGCGCCAAACAATCGGACTAATTTAGTAATCACACACCCTTGATCACAGCATCACACACTCAATCCCATTATCCACACCCTAGATCCAGCCACTTCTGAAAACCCCACCTATGACCACATTAGGCATTGTGGACACATCTAGACATAGGCCATAACACTGGATATTCCTATTAGTAAGAGCAAAAATACAAAATCAATTATTTTCAATATACATGTCTGTAAAACATTGAACTTTATATGCAGGACTTTCTTTTTCTGAGAGGCTATAACTCTTTCTTGGAAATTAATTGACACTTTCATGCTGGTTAGTTAATGGTTTAAACTTTGTTACATCACTAAAACTAAAATAATCCTCTCTGCATTTCTTAAACTGGGTTGTGTATCTTTAGGAAACAGGTATATCACAGATAAAGGAATGAAAAACTATAAGTAACATGACAGAATTTCGTTTTATTAGATTGTGATAAGACAAAACATTTTCTCACATAAATTATTAAAAACACATAACCATATAAATATATTGAAAGATTTTTACAGTTAACATTTTGCTTTTATATGCTTTCTAGTTCTACCTTTTAATGTCTGTATTTATTAATATTTAATGTAAGTATTGATGTTTTTGGATTGGAGATAAACATTTCATAGTGTTTTGTTTGGCTTGGTATTATTACTGTTTTTTTCTCATTTCTTGTCTTTTTTGAATTATTTTAATATGTTTTAGAATTCTGTTTCAATTTATGAAATGGCTTTAGGTAAACCTTTATTACTTTCTAGAATTTAAGATTACAAAGCGCTCTCAATGTCTCAGGGGTTTCCAATGATATTGTATCACTTGTAATTGCGTAAGTCCATTTGTAATATCCTCTTTCCCTTTGTATATATTATATGTTTATATGTGTACAATTTCATATGTATTGTATCACATATTTTATGAATGTCAAATGACAATTATAAAAATAATTCATACGTAATATTTGACATACATAATGTAATAAATTACAATTCATATATTATAAATGTAAGTCAAGTTTTATTTAACCAGTAGCATGTATTTTAAAGATAAAACATTTATAATCCTTTTCATTTGTTCTTAAATATTTAGGCTGGGCTAGGGATGTAGTTCAGTGTAGAAATCTTGTCTAGTGTGCACAAGGCCATGGGGTTGATCCTCTGCACTGAAAATAAAATAAAACTTAATTAAGAATATTTTAATTAATTTTCACTTTGAAATAGTTTCTCTGGACACAGTGTGTTGGATTGACAGATTATTTTTCCTTAGTACTCTGAAGATACAGTTGCATTGTTTTCTGGTGTTCATTAGTTTTGGTAAGTTTAGTGATCACTTAGCTTTTTGCTTAGTCACGTATAACATGTGGCTTTGCCAGATTGCTTTAAAAGGTCTCTTTATATTTTATTTTTAGCAGTTTGATGATTACGTTGTTAGGTATAACTGTTATTACATTCCCAGGTGCTTACTTAATTTTTTGCATTTGTATGCATTTTACCATACGTAAAAACTTTACAGTCCTTATTTTCTTAAAAATTGTAATTCTCTCCTGTTCTCATGATGTAAGGCATTTTAATGTTATCACACATCTTAATGCTGTCAACTTTTAAAATCTTATTTTTAGTGCTATTTTTTTTGCAAATTGACCAATTTCTCTTGCCCTATGATTGTTCCTTAACTCTTTCTTTTATTATTTTTCTTCTTCTTTTAACACATTCAATAAATTATTTTCCACATAATGTATTTTTGACTTTTAGAATTGCCATTTAGTTGTCTTACGGTTTCCATTTTTCTTCTGAGAAATACAATGCTTACACTTATTGCAAGCTTATTTTCTTTTATATCCTTTATTTGTTCATTTTAAAATTTATTCATATCAAGATATGTTTGTTATCCTCTTTTTCTTTGAAAATGCATCACATTTTCATATTTCTTCATATATCCAATGACTTTGGGTTGCATCACGGACAGTGTTATGCATTCTGTTACATTCTTCCAAAGTAGATTGTTTCAGAAGACATTTAACTTAATGTAATTCAAACAATGATTTTGTCTCTTGGACATGTGCTCCAATCTCAGCTCAGTTATTTTAACTTTGGGCATATTGTCAAAATTCTGATTCTATTCCACAAAAGTGTAGCTTGGAAGACCAGACAGAAATGGCAAAGTTTACATACACAGGCTCTCCGTTTGTTCTCTTATTTTTAGAATTACTCTCTTATTTTCTAGTTATTGTTGCCTCAAATTAAAGCATTAAATTTTACAATTCAAAAAGTCTAAAATTTCTTCTTGGTGTCCTAAGGAGACTGGTATGGCCCCAAACAGGCATCTCCTTTGTATAAAGATTGTTAAATAAACGTACACACACACACACACACACACACACACACACACACAAGTGCACATGCATATTCATGTCCACATAAATATATAAAGAACAAAATCAGCTGGTGCATTCTCTTCAAAGTATAGAGTCCCATTTCTGTCAGCTTTTGGTTGCTTGCTGCTATTTTTTGTGTGTGTGTGTGTGGTGTCGGGGATCGAACTCAGGCCCTTGTGCTTGCAAGGCAAGCACTCTAATCACTGAGCTAAATCCCCAGCCCATTGCTGCTATTCTTGATATATTTTTCAAAACATTTTATTAGTATATGTGTATAGTATATAATGTTTATATTCCTTATGACGAGGATCATGGAGAGATCATTTCAGCAAATGCTGTGATCTTTACTTTGAAAGAGTGACAGATATTTTCATATTTTAAATAATAAACAATTTATATTAAAAGTCTTTTAGGAATATGTTTTGCTAATTTTTCAAAATTATATTTATTGTGTATATTTAAGATATACAACATGTTATGGAAAAGAATTTAAAAAAGATGCTATGGTGAAGCAGACTAGCATGTCCACGATCGCACATAATCACCTATTTTCTTTCATTTTCAGAACAGCTGAATTCTGCTCATTTAATAGAAATCCCATATATAGTACTTTCTTCAATAGCCCTTGTATCGCACATTAGATCTTGAGACATGTTCATACGCCATTTCTGCTACTTGCCATCTTCAGACCCACCTCTGAAGGTGTTTCTTCTTCTGGGTTATCTTTTCTGGTAATTTTAATGTCTTCCCCTGGCAAGTCTGCATGTTGTTTCAAGCCATAATCACATCATATGGATGGACTTTCAAGGGAACATAATTCCTAGAAGGCGAAGTCTTTATAGATATGAGATGAAAGAGGGAGGGAAGCTTTTGTTCGAGTTATTTACTTATAAAAGAGAAAGCACAGACAGGTTTTAATCAATCATGCAATTTCGTGTGTCACTCAGAATAAGTTACAGTTTTTTATATCCCTTTGCAGAAAATGTTGAACGTTAGATTAACAAAGCCTACAGAATTATATTTACTCTTTTAAAAATTCTTCCTGGAACTTCTTGTCCATGAAGTGTTTCTGGCCTGGAGACTGCAGCTGCTATGTCAATCATTTATCCTTTGTTCTGTAAAATTCTATTGGAAGATAGGTTTTGGTTTTCTTTTTGAATTTTCCTTGGTAATTTCTTTCCCAAAGGGCTATAATAAATTCAGGTAAAAACATTGCCACTGAGAAAAATTGAAATTAAAATCAAGACTTTTTTTTCTAATTCCCCACTTAGTACTATCTTTAGTGAAGTCACCATGAAACCAACACCACGAATGTACAATGAATACATTGACAAATACGATGTGTGCTTATTTTGAGAAACTTCTAGGAGGAATGTGGTCATGTATATATTCTGTCTACTCTTCTATCATTTAGAATGTCAAATTTCATTGTCATGCTCTTCTGCTAAACGTCTAATTTTTCATGGAGTTTGTCTTATGTTAAATGTCACTTTTGTGATCATGTGGTCTCTAACTGATTTCTCAGCTTCTATTAATTAGAGGCACAGAATCACAAAAAAAGAAAAAAGTTGTATTTTGAGTCAAGAGTTATTGTAAGGGAGAGATAAGATCTCTAGATTCTACCCAATGAATAAAAGAATATGATTGAAGAGTAAATACAAAAATCCTTTAGTGCAACAACTGATGAGGCTTAGGGGCCCTTTTTTACAACATGTTTGTCTCCACTATAAATGTAACAGATTTTCATTTTATAGTATTTAAGGAGTGGATTAAATAAACAAAAGCACAGTGTGAAATACATGACTAATAAGCCAGAATAACGCTTTAGAAATTTGTTTCTAGTATAACTATAAAATTCATATCACATTATTTTCACTTGACAGAATAATGTATAACCTTCACTTTCTTTCCATTTTTTGTAGTCTGACAGGTTTAATTAACATACAATAAGCTACAAATGTTTAAAATGTTTATAAGACATAATATAACTATAAAGTATGAACACAGTGAAAAATAATGACATATTCATCATCAGCAAATCTATCCTCAGGTTTGTAAGCTTTCTGTAGGTCCTCTGTCCACATGTCACACCACATCTCCATCTCTAAATTACCATAGATATGCTTTCTGTTTACTATACATTATATTTCTTATAATTTCTATACAAATAGAATCATATAATATGAATGCATTGTTGAATGGCTCTAAAATTTCTGACATTCTAATATATATGCTATGTTGTTTCCTGATAGTCTTTCTTTCTTTTAACAACTGAAGATGAAAGTATTTTCAGTTTGTCATTCACATAACGTTTCTTTGAAGTGTTCAAATATTCTGTGCATTTTTAATTATATTG
Organism: Hystrix cristata; assembly: GCA_004026905.1. Classification (NCBI taxonomy): domain Eukaryota; kingdom Metazoa; phylum Chordata; class Mammalia; order Rodentia; family Hystricidae; genus Hystrix; species Hystrix cristata. The sequence goes on from PVJO010000344.1 coordinate 14,492, forward strand.
TCTGCTTTCTTATTATGGCATTTAGAGCGTTTATTACATATTCTGGTTACAAAACCTTTATCAGATGTATGTATGATTTGAATATATCTTCTCCCACACCATCCCTGGTGTGAGTACACATGAAAAAGCTAAGAAACCTGAAGTCCAATGTACACAGGAGATGGCTGCAGCAAAAGATACACAGACTCAAGCGGAATGGAGCTTTACAAAGCCGGCCCGCTTCCTCCTTCTTTGCTTTTCATTCCATCCTGGTTGCAAGCTGAATGGATGACATCAGAATCGGGAGGCATCATCTCCCTTCTGCTTGCTGGTCTACATGCTGGTCACTCTGGAAACAGCACAGGCACAACCGGAATTGTGCTTTACTAATTGGCTAGGCATCTCTTTTGATAATCAAGATTAAATGTCACAAAATCCAATTTACCAATTTTTGTTGCTATCATTTTTTTCGGTGTAATAATTAAAATATCTTTGCCTAACCCAAAAATCAAAAAGATTTACTCTTATATATTCTAGTAAAAATGTATAGTTTTAGGTCTTACACATGGGTGTATGATTGATTTTAGGTTCTGTATTTGGTTGAGAGGTGGATCGAATTCCACCTCCTTCTTTGTATATTGATGTGCGCTTGTTCCAACACTATTTGGATGCTCTCCTGTCTCCATTGCATTGCTTTGGTTCTTTGGTTAAAAATCAGTTAGCAGCATTTGTGTGAGATGAGTTCTGAACTCGTCACTCTGCTCTATCTGTGTATGTGTCTGGGGACAAACATCATCCTGTTTGGGTTTTATTTTGGCTTTGTATTAAATCTCAAATCAGAAAAAAAATGAATTCTCCAAATTTAGCATCTTTTTCCAAGTCATTTTGCTATTTCAGTTTCTTTGCCTTTTCACAGTAATTTTGAAGAGAAAAATCTGTTGGGATTGTCACTATTACAATAAACATACATGTCATACAGGAGAACTGACATCTAACAATAGTTTTCTGATAAATAACACTGTATATATTTCCATCCTTTTAAATGTTACTGAATTTCTTTCAGCGATGATTTGTTATTTTCCAAGTGCAAGTCTTACACAGTTTTTGTTGAAATTATTGCTATATATTCCCTAATTCTTTATAGTATTAATGATAAAGTACTTTTAATTTCTGTTTTCTGCTAATACAACCAGAATTACATCTTATTTCTTATACTGATGATGTATCCTCAAAGTTTTGCTAAACTCGCCAGTTCTGGTAGGTCTTTCACCTATTGAATATTGCAGAATTTAGTATATAAGTAATTACATCTTATCTGAAGAAAAACAGTTTTCTTTCTTTCTTTCTTATTTGTATTTCTTTTTCTTTTCTTACCCAACTGACTGGAACCTATGGGAAATTTTTAAATGGGGATCAGATGATCACAGACGTCTTTGCTTCATTTTTAATAATAGTCTCTAACTGCTAAGCTTAAGGTTATGGGTAGGTTTTTTGTTGATGCCCTTTATCAAGATGAAAAAGTCCTTATTCCTGGTTCACTACCAATTTTAATGAGAGGTACATTCTCAAATTCTTTGTTCCTATGGATAGGAGCAGAAAATTATCATTATGTTACTGAATTAATATAATTAATTACACTAATCCTTTCTCAAATGTGAAGCCGTCATTCATAGAACGGATGCTAAATCGTATGAATTGTGGTCATTTTACAGTTTTAGATCTGACTTGCTAAAATTTTAACTACATCTAACAATATTTGCATCTGCGCTTATGAGAAAAAAAATGTGTCTGCAAGTTTGTTTCCTTGTAATGTGCTTGACTGTACTTAGTACTGCGTCATGCTTGTCTCACTGAGTGACTTAGGAATAAGTCTCTCCTTTTTAAATGTCTGTAACAGTAATGTAGAAAATAACATTAAGGGTTTGGTGGGATGTATACCACACCACCTTCCGTGTCTTGAGTTTTCTTCTCTTAAAGCTTTTAAACAAAAACTCATTTTAAATAGATGGGGATTTTCACATTCCCTGTTAATTTTTGAATTTTTTTTTTCTCCATCAGTCTGGCTAGATTCTGTTTCAAATTTAGTGATCTTCATTAAAAAATGTACCACAAATGTTAGTTATATTGATTTGGGTAGATTTGTTGTTAATATTTTAAGGACTTTGACTCTATACCATTTTGAGTTTTTTTTTTTTTTTTTGCTTAATTTAGTGAATAATTTTCAAGCATTGTATTTTGTTTTATTAGTACATGTTTGCCCTACATAATGATCACATTCATCATGGGGAATTTGTACCTATACATACTATATTTTAAATCTTTTTTTCTCACTTTGACATAAAGAAGGATAAACAAGATATTTTTAAGTAAATGGATGTATCTCAAGACCATAATCTTGAGTAAAATAAATCAGACACATATTTAAATATGTTATTGTTTCTCTTCTGTGAGGAGCCCAAACACTAAGTAAGGAGCAAAATAAAGACTAGGTGTTGGAAAGTAAGAAGAATTGATCTTTTTTTTTTTTTTATGTTTTCTTGGAACTATTTTGATTTTCTTTTTCTAGTTACCTAAAGTGGGTGTGGAACTTATTGAATTAAAACTCTCTTCTGTTTTGATATATCTATTTGCATTGCTATAAGCTTTTTTTCTTAAACATATTGAGTTTAGTCATATTAATTGTTTTTATATACATTGCAACTGTTATCATTGTTTCATTCTTAAATTAACTTGTATTTTATAGATAAATATTACTCATATTAGACTATTTTTCAAGTTATTAGAATGAAATAATACTGATCAAATTATATTAGCATTTTAATCTTTTGATGACATTTTTCTTTCTATGTGATGCCACTTTTTTGCTTCTATTTTGATACTTTCTAAATAAACTTAATCACAGGTAAGAAGAGAACCAAATTAGCACAAAAATAGAAACTAATACCATGAAGTGTCTAAAATAAAAGTGACTTATTTTACATTTTAAAACACTTGAAATTTTAAAAAATTTTCCCTTTATCTAACTGTATGCTTTCAAACTACAATTTATGAAAACAAAGTAGTCATTGATAGTTTACTTTTTTAATACTAAAATTTTCACCTTCAAAATTCAAAAATACATATATTTTCCTTTTTTAAGAAGTAATACATTTTTATGGTACATGATTTAAGTATAAAGTTTATAGCTTGTCCTAAATGAAAATTAAGAAAACATATATGCACTTAAGGACTTATTTCAAGGATGAATACTTTGTTTAATACTTTTATGGAGAACAAACAAGAATACATTAGAATACATTATATTTTAATAAAAATCCTTTGGAAGTATTCACAAAACTGATTTATTAAACCTGTATACTTAAGAACACATCTCAAAGTGAATCCTTTTACATGAAAAAGTAATCCTTATTTCTTTGAACTATTGAAAGATCAGTTTTCTGTTTCCTGAAATAGTTTCAGTTAATATAAAAATTGACTTCTGATAGGTGAATATTTGGGAGATAACTAATAGTAGCTACTATAGTTTTATTCTAAACTACTTTCAAAAATGTAAGGTTGCGTTACATTTACATGATTATCAACATGGAAATGAATTATCTGAAGAAAGGAAAAAACAGATTTGGAGATTTTTTTTCTTCTTAGCAAGACAAATTTCAGAGGTATCCTTTTGCACATCATATGATTTTTTTAAAAGCAAAAAAAAGCTGTATCTTTGTGATCAAAAGCTACAAAACTAAAAGTTTAATCACTGAAATTAAGGGGGAAACAGCAAGTTTATACTTTCCACTCAAAGAAATACCTTGTTTGTTCAGGAAGGATATTAACTGTTATTTAATCCACTATTTTATTGAACTCTTCTTTCATTCAATCCATAAATAAACGCTGTATCCCCATTCTTGCCTTTGGTTCCAGCAGCCCCATCCTCATGCCACTATGAAAGACACAGCCCATCATATTATTGCTCCAAGACTCGGCCTTAAACCAGCTAAAACAAAGTCTCTGCGGAAGTTTCAGTCACCCTTTGCCACCAAAGTATAAGAACTGCCAGAGATAAATATCCGTGTCAGTACTGTGTTTCTCACCTTCGACTATTTACCCACCTTCTCTCATGAAACTATCGGGGTTAATCTTGTCATTCCTCACTTTCTGATTCTCCCTAGACATTTGGAGAGCCCCAGGATGTTTCTGCCATCGATCATCAAGTGAATTCACATACCCACACTACACGGTATGTCCATTAATCTCTTCTAATCTTTTAACTCCCAAACCCTTCAACTCTGCCCTTTGCGAAGCACCCTTTTTCAACAGCAGAACACTGATACACTCTAAATTCTATCTAAATGTTTCCATCCTCCTCTTCTTTAATCCTGCTCCTATTGTTCTGGGTTTATTTATCATAGACAATCACTCCCATTCAATTAGTCCCACACTACATTTCACAGGATATAAGTTAATTAAAAAATGTCCCCATAACAGTTTGATATCTGTTTTTTTATGTGTTAAATAAAAATAGCGTCTCTCTGTTTCATGATTTTAAGATTTTATATTTTGTGTACGATCTACTGATATGAGGCACTGTACACAAATTCAGAGAATAAGGGTAGAAAATTCCTTATGATAGAAATAGTAATTTTCAAGTGAAGATTCAGTCTGAAATCTTCAGTTCCTTCCCCAATTGGATAGAACTAGAGAACTCATGCAACTCTGTGTGTGCTCTCAATAAGAAAGCTCTCTGAAGCATAGAGATCTAGACATTCTCCCACATTATGGTGGCTGCATCATGTAAAAGCATCTCCATTTCGAAATGCTTTTAAAAAGTTACTTCACATGATTGTTAAAATTAAATTAGTGTATATAAAATACTATATAAATGGAAAATGAACAACAAATGGTAAAAGCATCATTATTCATCATTAAATAAAATCCGTTTCTGCATTATTTTGAGTTGAGGGATGTCTTCTAGTTCTGGCTGCTGAAATCAAGTTTCACAATGCACTCCCTTCCCTCCCATTTGTAATGTATCTAAAATAAATTAGCTCGCATTTTAGGATACGCCTATGATTATCTTCAAGATAAGAGATCTTCAGAATACTTGCAGGCTGTTAAAATGACATCCTCACTATTTTTAAACTGATTTGTAGGTGGAGTTTACCTCTAACTACTTTACGTGATATATAATACAGCACATTTTAATGCAATACCACTCAGAAAGATTTATTTGGACAATAACATACACTGTCCTGTTATAAAGTCATTCGATGTTTGTAGAAATATCACCTAAACATTATCATATGATTTTTTGATTCTTTGATACTTTTTATAAGACAAAATGAGGTAAGATTGACTTTCAATTTCCTACCTGAATATTTGCACATTGTTAGAGAAAAAAACAATGAAACTTTCTGCAATTGCTTTGCTACACTCCAGTTTAAACATATATGTTCATAAAGACAAAAATTGAATTTGAATATATTCTTTAAAATAATGCAGTACAAAAAATACTCTTCATACTATAAACTTTCTGATATCAGTTTTCTTTGTGCTTTGTCTTTGTCTTCTTTTCTAATTAGGAAATTTCATTTACTTTAAAAATTTTTGGAAACTAGACTTTGTGAGCAGTGTGGCCAAAAAGTGGTTACAATCAGTAGAACTATAGAGTGCAATGTTTCTAAAAATGGGAGCTTGTGTTCCTTTGGGTTGCTATAACAATGTAGCATGGACTTGGTAATTTATAAGAACATACATTTATTTTTCAGAGTTCTAGATAATTAGAAGTCCAAGATCAAGGAAACAGCAGATTTGGTGTTTGACGATAATCAAATTCCGGGTTTCTAGACATCTATCTTCCTCACATGGCAAAAACAAAAGGAAAGACAAAGCAAAACAAACAAACAGCAAAAAGAAAAAAGAAAAAAAAAAACAGTGAGAGAGCGATTTGGAATGCTTTTGTAGGGAACTAATCTTATTTATGCGCGCTCTAGCCTCGTGACCTAATTACTTCCCAAAGGTCTCACTTCCTAATACCACCACTTTGGTGTTTAGGACCTGACATACGAATCCGCGGGTGGAACACAAACATTCTGTCTGTAATAACCTGTTGCTGACTTTGGAAGCAGGGACTGTACAGTCATTGGAATAAAACATCTGGTCTGAGAGGATTGCTTGGAGCAACAGACTCACCTGGATAGGAAGCATGCAGATGAAGAGAATCCTCAGGAGAAATCAGTTGGTGGGAAGAAATAGCAGAACAAGACTACTTGGAAGGCATCATATCAAAAGGCAAAGGTTTTTAACTTTTGAATGCTCAGTTGAGGTTTCTTCAGCAAAAGAAGAAGAAGAAGAGAGAGAGAGAGAAGGTTGATGAGAAACATATAAAACTGAACTCTCTGCATAATAATATCATATACAGGAGTTTCCCAGCCATGAGCATGGTCCCTAAAGACCATTTATCCTTCACGGCATTAATATTCATTAGGTATAATGCCATATGTTGCACAGCAGGATGCATTGCCAACAGACTGTTTGTCATAAAGCCAGATTTAATAAAGCATTGTAAAACAAACACTATGATGATAAATACAAAATGACAGGCTAATTAAGAGAATCTTAATTGCCATTTCTCCATAATAACATTTGTATAGCTGTATCTGTCTTTATGCTAGCATTCTTCTTGGTCAGCTTTCTCTGTGTATCTTCCCAATTACCTGTCTCCAAGGGAAAATAATACCACAGATGACTTAAAGTACTTAAGGCCTCCTACTTCCCTCCCACGAATCGATTATAATTTGATGAAAAGTTGTGTGCCATCATTGTTCACATTCACATTTAACCCTAAAGGAAAGGAATGTATCTCTAATGGAGGTTGTACATCCACATGCAAACTGAAATAACAAGTGGTAGAAATTAATTTAAATTCTAAATTTAAAAGTTACTTGTTTGCTTTCATGAAATGTTTGGTATCAGCCTTTTTATGTAGCCTGAAGTAATCCATGAACTATTCCAGAAGTCACTATTGCTTTTTAAAAACAAAGTCTATAGTCCATCAAATTTCACTGAGCAGCTCACCAGTCAAGCAGAGTGATCCACCCCTTGTACAGCTTATTAGTAAACCAAGATCACCAGTCTTTCCCCAAGACTTGTGCAACACAATGCCACGTTCTCTAATTCACTGTTGTAGGAGGAGATTTAGCATGTAACTAATAAATATGTTATAATTTCCTCACTATCCTGAAGAAATACTGTTTAAAATTTTTATTCTTGCTTCCATTTATAAATAGTATTTGTAACAGTTCATACTAGGTGTGAACTTCCCTGGGATTAAGGGATATGTAGATAAAGCTTCATTGCATTATTTCTCCATATGTCTGAGGGTAACCAGGGGCCTGAGTAAGAATGAAACAACTTCATGACATGTACTTTCTCTTTGGCTGAGAAAAAATATATAGTATTATTATATAATATACTATGTAGCATGCAATAGGATGTATATTATATATAGTAATTTATAATATTATAATAAAAATGCTGTGATCTTTCTCTCTGGAGATCCCTGACTGATACTATTAATAAGTTCGTGTATTACCTGGAGCAAAGGTAACTAAACAGATTCCAACCAGTCCTTATTCATTTCCTCAGTTCTTTTACTCTAATGCAGGTTCTGATGCTCAGTGTGGCCGATCCACAGTAGGATTAGATAGAAAGATATTCAAAACCAAGGTTGTACTGCCAAATATTTTATAATAGCTCTAAGATAAGGAAAGCGAAGCTCTTGTCTACAGGATTTGCTAATCCTAACTGACCACTGAGAAATCATGTAGGAGGTCTCTGGACAGACAAGTACATAAGTGGCTGTGATGAGTGTCATTGGTGTATGTCACAAAAGAACAATGAGCTATTTGTGGAAAGTCATCACACCTGGGTTTTCAATTTTGAGACAGAAAGAGAAAATATTCTCAGATTCTTTTTTTTTTTAATCTATTGTTCAGAAAAAAATTCTCTGAGTTCACAGGTTGGCAATATCAGAATTACATCTACATAAATCTAAATAATATTGATAAACCTTGAACATTTCATAAAGAGTTACATTTGTACAAATATGCAGTCTAAACCTGAATTATAATCATGTAAAATAGGGCAGAAAAAAGTCACAGTGGCCTCCAGAACACACTGCTAAAAATTCTCAAAATAGATCTAGAGAAAAGGGAAAAATACTTCAAAGATCCATACAAAATATTTTCTTGACAGAAGCTGATGGTATTTTGAATAGTATGTGTCTTTTCATATCTTTGTTATTTAAAATAAGGTTGTTAAATTATTAAATTCAATTTTAGAAAGTGAGGGTAGAGTTTTATACAGTGGTACCTTGGGTTCACAAACTGAATTAGTTTTGCAATTTTTGGGAAGATGATCATATTTGGATTTGCATGAGGAAGATGACCACAGTTGTGTTTGTCCCCCGAGGTGGAATTTATGAATGGAAATAAAATTTTGTCAAATGTTTTTGTTTGAGAACCGAATTGTTTGCAAATGGAAGCATTTGTGAATCGAGGCATTACTGAATATGATACTAAAATGTACAAGAAATCAAATAGTTACCACTGTAAACAAAATAATTGGAAAAATCTCTCAATACTTTTAAAATTCCTAACTCTACAGTTTATTATACAGTAGACTTAAAGTAAGCTTGAAACTGAATAATCTGCTTCAATTGATTGTTGTTGGGTACTTCCTTGGCCAAACACTTTTTGAATCTTATGGTTGCATAATTGGACCTTTATCCACTCGGGCGGATGGGGGATAGTGTTCCAAGACCAGCAATCACTGTCTGAGAGAACAGATCATACCAAACCCTATAAGTAGTATTTTTTCCAATATTTATGTATGTCTGATAAAGTTTAATTTATAAATTAGGCACAATAAGAGTTTAAATACAACAACTAATAATAAAATGATTATAAGAATATACTATAAAATGATTTAAAGCTTATGCCTTGTTATTTCTGAAAGTTTCCATTTCATATTTTTAGAAGGCAAGTGGCCACAGGTAACTGAATTCATGTAAAGTAAAATTATGGTGAAGGGGCGGACTATTACATTTTATATAGTTTTTTAAATGCATGCAGTTATTTACCTTATTATTTTTCTAATAATTAAAACTAAATTTGCAATTCTGAACCCATCAATTGCCATCTCTTTGACCTTGATAAGAAACTTAACTTCCCTGAAGCTAGTTTAATTATCAGTAAACAGTAGTAATTGGTGTTTATTGAGTATGAAATGTGTTTGATATTGTACTAGTTCTTAAAGTATATCATCATTATTATTGTTGTTATTATTTAAGCTTTTAAATGGCTGGAAGTAGAAAAGAAGGAATATAACATTTCTGTTTTTTGTAGGCCTTATTTAAGGTCTTTCCTCTGGCATTGTTTTCATACTTTAACTATATACAACATGATGTGGCATTTTTGTCTTTATGGTTCTATTTATTGCTATGTGACCAGTTAACTAAAGAAGAGATACATGTATTATTTAGTTTAGAACTTGGATAGAGTGTATTTCTAATATAATGATAGGAAAGGATGTAATATACCATTGTCAATTTCTTTACTGACATTTAAAATTGTTCTAGTGACAATAATTCATTGAACAATTACGTTACTGGGTGAAACAATTGTAGTCATAATTAAAATAAAAAGGCAGATATCTAAAGTGCATTGTAAAGGGGAAAGATTTATTAAACAAAATGATTATGCAAATTAAGAATTAAATCTACTTTGTAGAAGCATTCGTGAAATTTTATTGCCTTAATCTAATTATCATCTTTATTTATGAAACTCCAAAATTTACATATGGGTGAAAATAAAGGATATGTCTATTAATTCAATTATTTTGACCGAAATTATCAATCATTTAAATTACCTCACAAAAAAGCATGCCTTAACTTGCCTATGTGTGATCCAGCATTAGATGAAGATTTTTTTGGATGTGAGTATAAGATCAAATGTGTTTGATGTAAAGTTCTGAATTTACTCTGTGGGCATTACAATTAGTGAATAAACACAAAATTTCTATTTTTTGACGTTTACGTTATAAATCTAATCTGACAAACATCTAGCTGATGACTAAACTTAAACACAGGCATGTAGCGAAGTTCAGTTTGCTGCAAATAAACTGACCTCCTTGTTCGGGGCAGCTTCTACTACTAAATGTATATTGAGCTCATCTTTAGCAACTGAAGTGGTCCACTCTTCAGCTTGGTGCTGCTGCCACGTGGAGTATCAGGTTTCCACTCTGTCTCATGTTCCATCTGGATGCTCTCCCTGTGATTGGGACGGCATAGGTTTGATGACTTGGTGAACCATGTACTAATTTCCTGGGAACAAGCAAAATGCTAGTAACTCTATGGCCCACAAAAATTAAGCATCTTGTAACCATAGATGATGAAATGGTAGTGGTTGACCATACACACACACACACACACACACACACACACTCACACACAATTATTAGTTTCCATATGTTTCCTACAGATGGCAAGATACTTTGCACTTTTACATGTACATCCACTTTATCCTTGGTTCTGCCTGTTGAGCTAATATGATTACAGTTGTTTTAGATACTTAATATTCAGTAGAACCTAAAAAAATTTATGTTAACTATATATATATAGAATAATGTGTAAAGGACCCTTAAAATTAATGTTTTTAAAAACATAAATACTTCCAATTATGAAAAAGACCAGACACTAAAATGTCAGAACAGCAACAATGAAAATAACGTTGAATTTGTGTAAATAAAAATAATCAATGAAATAGAACAGACTCTCCACTATATAAAAAGAACCTATGTATACAAAAGCAATCTATACCAAAGAAAGAAATGTCATAAACCAGTGTAAAATGACTGATTTCTAATAAATTATACTGAGAAAATTGGCTAAGGGAAAAGAAAAATTACATGACTACTTTGTGTACTATGTCTCATAAATTTCACTAGCACAGCCATTATTCATCTTTCACAAGCATCACAGAATTCAGGCAATGCACATCATTGCACAGTGATGTTCGTTATTTCCTGGTAGAAGATACTTATGTACTAACTGTGGCCAAGAAATTGGAAGTACATTTACTGTGAGCAGACTGAATGGACTGTATCTGATAATTCCAGAGTATCTGGCATTGTACTAAGTCCTTAGATTAGTGCTATTAATTATCTGCCTAATTTCTAGGCACTGAGATTATCTACTCAAACCATCCAAGTACTATTGAAATACAAAAGTTTCTTGCAATCAATATAAAAGAGTTGGGGCAGTTTATTAAAACGATTCTCGAGACCTGTATACTACTTAAAAAATACTCCTCAGAGCAGGAAGACAGAAGGAAAACAATTGAAGCTTCTGTGTTTGTGTTTTGTTTTAGTTCCACGTGGTGTTGTGATTTGTATTTCTTTCCTTTACTTTCAGTTCCTATTTATAATACAGCATATAATTAATTTTCTATCAAAAATCATGAGTGAGCATCTGTGTTCTTAGAATGAACATAGTAACCAGAGTATGTGTTTATGCAAGAAGAGAAAGATAAGAGGCATCAAGAAATACTTAGCTGAAGTGCAGCATCTTTAAAGCATACAGAAGTATAACTTTATTTTTTATGACTAATTCTATCTTATTTTGAGACTTAATCTCACATAACTTCTAGGAAACTTTTACCTTAGCCCTTCCCATAAAATTTCTATTGAAAATGAGAAAGATAGAAGAGAAAGGGAAGCTAACAAGAATAAACATAAGTCAATGAATTTACTTGAATTATTAACGAGGGAATCAGTGGAATAGTTAAGCAATTCCCAGTGTTTGGATTTCCCGGCAGAATGTTCTTCCTCAGATGCCCCACCTTTCAGCTATAGACCAAAACGTCTTTTCCTTCTGTGTTCTCTTCCTGTCTTATCCATGACAAACTTAGGGCTCTTGGAGTCCAGTCAGCATTTTATTAACATGCCAGAAGACCAAGACATGTGTGACAGCCCACCTGTTGTCACACTAATGAATCACAAAGCCTTTCTCTCCCACCCATCAGTGTTTGCTCTTTCTCCGGGCATGCGGCCCCCTATTGGGGGAACAATCTGCTTTTTAAACTTCCATTACTTCTTGTTTCTCTTCTCACAAATCCCAGCTTTTTTATTGTCTGGAAAAAGTGAGTTTGATAAAGTAGCAAATATTTCTACCCACAATATTTTTCAAAATTATTTCCCCTAATGTCTATCTCTAAAACCAATATTAACATGGCAAGTTCACAGCCAATAGAAAAAAATCAACCCCAAATATTTTAAATGTATGACACATGAAGGTTTTTCTTAAACATCTTTATTAAAGAAAACTTTGAAGCCAGTTGCTAATACTTTAAAATTTGGATTTATAGCTTATCCTACAATTTAAAAATTAGGATTTCGGTGGTCTTCCTTCCTGCATCTCAAAAAATGATGGTGAGCTAATGCTGCTTAATGAAAAGACGCTCATGTTCTTGTCTTTTGTTCTAAACACTGATAAGAATTTTGATCGCCACTCACCAGTGATCTTTCTCTTCTGTTTCTTGGGCACCTGGACACTTTACTCTTCACAGGACTTGGTTTGGTCACTATATATGTTTGATCTTGGAAACAAATACAGAGAACCAGCCAGGTTTCTTCCTGTCTTGTCACACCCCTCCCAGGAGGTCGTGAACCCAGACAAATTAGCCACTCTCAAGGAACCCAAGAAATGAAGGCATCCTGGACAAAAGGACATAGATTGGCATCTCAAAAATATTATTCATTACTTGTCAAGTTGTTTTATACATTGTCATAATCATAACAAAACAGAAAAACTATTAATTTTGCATGAAGTCTCCAAATGTAACACAGTTAATCAAACCTACCAATATGTAGGGTATCATAGTTTAAAAAAAAACAAAGAAACTCAACACTTTCAGAAATTTAATTTTAATGAAGACTCAAATATAATTAATTTAAAGTAACGCCAAATGACTTAAAAGATGAGCATAAAATTTGAACTAGACACATCACTAAAAGATCTTTTGCAAAAGATGACTAGTGTAGAGTTCCAGCTATTATGTCATGCTAGTTAAAACTGTATTAAAATGGAACCAGAAATGTTTGTCTTTCAGAGGAGCAGATCTAGTCTGTAAAAAATTGATTTCCTTGCAGGTGGATACCATAAACAGGCTGAAGCTATGCTAATGCCTCTCAGAGTACCATATGCATAGTAGGAACTCGACATAACTAGGAAAAGAATGACCATAGGCTGAAAGCAAGGAATAAACAGGGACACATTAAAAGTGTTCCAAATTTTACAGTAAATAGTATATGACACATATATTAAACCAAAATATGCCTTACAGATTAATTATTTGTGGGAAGAGTATTCATATTATTTAGAAATAAAATAGAAAGGCCTGTGAAGATTTTCATATGCATTTATTAGTAGGCGATGAATTCTCAACATTTCTAGAGTCCTGCTTCCTCCACGTTCGCTGTGAGACAAATGCTGAGCATGCAGTTTGTGTTGTATTCTTATTTCACTTCCTTTTTCCAGTAATATTCCAGTTGGAGGTTTGAGAAGATAGTCTGAGTGGTTGGACGCATACCCTATATTCAGAATAAGGAAGCAGCAGGACTAGTTATTGAGCTAGCATTTGTCCACTAGCCAATACTGTGTGCTGAATAGCGACATAATTTAAATTGGAGTATATAGTACCTCTGATGTGTTCACGTGCATAATTTATTTTTAATGGAAAGTTTTCTTCTTCAATCTTTTCTCTTTTCTTAATTGTCAGAGAAAAAGAAAGTTTTCTTTTTCAATCTTTTCTCTTTTCTTAATTGTCAGATTTTGTAAAGACAGCGACTTTTCTTTAAACCAAGCAGTTGAGGAAAATCGTGTCATGTGAGAGATGAGCAGAGTGTAATATCTGACTTAGCCCACCTCTTTCATTTAATTAATGAGAAAATTAAATCTTAGGAAAGGTATGTTTGTGCTAATTTGAATGAATTTATTATTATTTATTTATATCTTTCTTGTATTATTTGGCTTTACAAAAAGGGCACATATGGCAATATACATGAAACACAACAACAATAGGAGATATGGAATAATAAATAAATAAAACATCTTGAACTAGGCATTATCTCTAACATCACACTGTATTATAAAAAGGGTAAGTAATAGATGTCTGTAATAGTGTGTGATAAATGCAATAAAATTAGGAACAATGTAATGGAATAGATATCAGAAAATGATTAATCCTGTAGGGAAATCAAGAAGACACTCTCTGCAAGGAAAATTTACATGTGCAGACCTGGGAATATATCAGTATATTTCTGTCATGAATCTCTTACGTATGTAGAATAAACATATGTCAATGAATTTATTTGAATTATTAATGAGAGAATCAGTAGAATAGTTAAGCATTCCTCAAGGGCATTGAAAGAGTAGGGGGTTCTCTAAGCCAAAAGAAAGATAGTTTTTGAGAAGACTTTTTTTAAAAAAAATCAGTGTAATGTGATTTTAGATTCAAAGTTGGAGATTCATTTCCAGAATAGTGAAAGATCCGTATATATACTTTCTCCCTATCGAAATAATTACAGCTTGTGAAAATTACTTAAAAAACAAAAACAACAAATATTTAAAGTCTCTGAAATTGTTTGAAGGACATTCAGGGACACAACTCTGAGAAAAAATTGAAGAAAATCTTCTAAATCCAAGAACTGTGATAATCTCTGGTAACTGAATCATCACCCATACCTCCCGATACTGCCCTCCCCAGAAACAGTCCATTTGATTGAAGCTCCATTTCTGGCAGGTAGGAAAAACAATATGGCTGGTACCTGCTGCTGGGGGTCAAATGGTACAATATCCATCAGGGAGAGGTGTGCTAGCAACATTTCTCATAAATGCCTTCCCCTAGGTCTCTGCAGTTTGGTATTGCAGAAACTAAATTCCAGATAATTATGGTAGGAGTCACATATCTTCATCTACCCATTTTTAATTTATTCTTTGATACCATGAATGGTGTGTGTATAAAATACTAGAGTCTCAATCGCTCTCATTCTAACAAAATCATAGGGCAGAATTCCACGCCAAAAAGACTAGAACAAAAAAGTTAATGTTCTTTATAACAGTAAAATATAACATTTTGGATTGTTTTCTCATCAAATAAAAATCATTGGCATGCTTTCTGGTTACAAATGTGCAAAATAATATATAATTTCAGATGGTCTAAGCCATTAATTGTTGGATTGTAGCAGTCAAACAGTTGCATGGCGTCTTAGAAAGCTCATTGCATTAGTCACTTTTCTCTCGCTGGGGTGCAATACTTAACTCTCACAACTTAAAGGAGGAATGGTTCGCTTGGCCCACAGTTCGGAAGTTTCAATCCACGGTTGGTTGACACCGAGATATAAACAGAATGGGAAAAAGGCATGACAGAGGACACCTGCTCATCCCATGAGAGTTAGGAAGGAGACAAAGAGGAGAAGTCAGGTACAAGAATATATTCTTCCAGTTCATGCCCCCAGTAATCTACTTCAAACCAGGCCTCACCTCCTAATATCACATTGAGCTACTCAACTCATCAATTGATGAGTCCACAGATGAATATAGCTTGATTCAGTTAACTTCCAAAAACCTGAGACTTCTGTGAGACAGAGATCTAAACCATAACTTTCTGTCTCTCACCCCCAAAAGGCTCATGTCTATTTCATTATGCAAAATGCATTTAGTTTATCTAAAAGAATAATCGAAGTCTTCGTAGTCCATCATTTCTGAAAAATCCAAGTCCACTGTCTTGTCTGAGACTCGAGGCAAACCCTAGCTGTGCACTCCTATGAAAAGTCAGAGCAAAATTAAATACTTCCAACATGCAATGACTCGGGGTAAAGTTCTCCATTCTAAAAGAGAGAAACAAGGGGTTAGAACAGAATAGGAACAAAGCAAGAGTGAAACACTGCAGGACGAACATTAAAGTTGTAGCTCCACATCCAGCCTCTGGGGCAGGTTGTGATATGATGAGGGCTCCAAAGAGATTAGGCAGCCCCGTGCCTATGCCCTTGCCAGTTCAGAACTTGGGCTGGCTTTAGCTCACTTCTTGCTGCTTTCTTCAACAAATATTTATGATCCTGGCACCTCCAACTTCATGCAGCCTGCACTGAACTTTTAACTTGACTCTCAAAGTTTTAAGCACTGTTATTTAAGGCATATACTATCTGGTTTCCCAGGCCTTTTCTGAAATCTAAGTGGAAGCTTCTGTGAAGCCACAAGTCTTGTATTCTACATCCCTATAAAACAGCACCATGGCTATGACACTGAGGTCTGGAGCAAGTAGGACCAGTAGCTGGCCCTCCATGGACCATGGTTACAGTGGACTCTGATTGCCTTTATTGTTGAACTCCTTTGGTGGTCTCAAGCTGTGCTCCCTGGATTGTTCTACTCAAAGCAAAGTTTTTCAAAGTTATTATTAAACACTCTTGAGTGTATGAAGGGTGAGATGAGACATCTTTTCTACTGTCCTAATGGGATTTATTTTAATGCTAATATTTTCAACAACCATACTATGCTTTGTGTCAATTTTGTATGTCATTGTTTTCTGATGAAAATGCAAGCTTTCGAAGTCATTCTCTGCTTTTGGATCCTGATTCTCACTGTAGATCTGCCTAAAAGCAGCTAACATTCCCCATCCCACAGCCTGAATATTGGGCTGCCTGGACATTTCCACTGAAAAATTAATTAGACCACTGTCCCTTGATTTCCATCTTCTGCAAATACTCAACATCTAGGTAAAATGTAGACAAATTTTCTATCAGCATATAACACGTATGACTGGTAGTCCATCTGCCATGGGTGTCCTTCTTTCCAACTGAAACCTCCCACCCTGTTCAAATTCCTGTCAGCATTTTGGACTTCTGAACTCTAACAAGAATCACCCATCAAACTGTTTATGGTGACCAGAATTACTGACCAGAATTAGCCATCAACTCTATTCTAACCCATATCTCCAAGTCTTTCCAAACTCTTCCATCAAATTCTAAAGGCTTATAAACCACTTGGTTAGGAATAGTTACATCAATGCCCCACTCCTGGTACCAACATTTGTATTAATCACTTTTCCATCACTAGAGCACAATATCTGATACCTACAAATTAAAAGAGGAGAGATTTATTTTGCCTCATGGTTTTCGGAAGATTTGATCCACATTTCACTGGATCCAGGAAGAAATGGCATGAAAGAGGGGAATGGGAGACAATACCTCCTCATTCCATGGAATTAAAGAAGCAGAGAGAGGAGAGGAACCAGGGGCAAGAATACACTCTACTACTCCTCTTCTCCACTGATGACTTGGCAATCCTCATGATTCATTTATCTCCAAACACATGAAATTTGAGAGATATTTCAGGTCTAAACTATAGCATTCAGTCCTCCAATAAAGGAAAGGAACTGCAGTCAACTTCTTTTTCTTATTAAGTTATGGATAATTTATTTTATTAATAAATATCTCTATGTGAAACAGGAAAAGAAAGACATGAAAAATAGAAGCAGAAAATAGAAAAATGTGTTTAGAGAACAGCTAGAAATTCATTGACGATTGCATAAATAGATGTACAAGAGGGATAGTTGGTATAAAAAATCATGTGTGCCTGGCCACAAAAGAAGTTTGCATCTTATGTCAATATATAAAGGGACAAGTCCCCTATGATGAATGTTATCACTATGTATATCTAAAATGTCCCATTACAATAAGATTTTTTAAAAAGACCTGCTCTAAAATAAAAAAAATTACCATTTACAAGTTTTAAATAAGGTTGAATTTTTTAGAAAGAACATTAGTGAGAATTGTAACTTTGAAGTGGAAGATTGCAAAATGTAATCTTGCATATTTGTCTAAATCCACACTACTCTAGATTTATCAGGCATCGGAACAATTTAAAGAACATGAGATAATTAAAGTTTGTATTTACTAGATAAAAGATGGAGCCTGCAAATCTGCACATCTGTAAATCCTGCAAGTAATGTTAATGATGCCATTCTGTGGATGATACATTAAGTACCAAGAATTAATATCAGCATTGTCTAATAGAAATATACTGAATCTCATACATGGAATCATATGTATTTAGTAGCCACATATTTTAAAAAGTAAAAGCAAACTAGTGAAATTAATATTTTTCTCCCTAGAATTAGACAGCTTCTAAAATTATATTTAATTCAGTACTGTATAATCAAAACTAATATTTGACTTTATATTTCAAAGTAGTCCATTTTAAAAAAAATATTGGTAATCAGATACTTCGCATTGTTTTGTTGATAGGAAGTGTTGAAAATCCAGTG
The DNA here is from genome assembly GCA_004026905.1 of Hystrix cristata. Classification (NCBI taxonomy): domain Eukaryota; kingdom Metazoa; phylum Chordata; class Mammalia; order Rodentia; family Hystricidae; genus Hystrix; species Hystrix cristata. Next base: position 32,842 of record PVJO010000344.1, read on the forward strand.
TGGCTTTTATATTTACAACAAATGTTGATTCAGACTCTATGTTTTCACTGTAAATACTTGACCTACATTTAGATTTCATGCAACTTACCATTGAAAAAAATTTACATAGCAAGCTGATCTATACCTACTTTAATTTTTTTTTCAAGAAATGAATCAAATTTTATTTTTACATTTTAAGTAATTAAAATTAAATGAAACTAGAGACTTGGTTCTTCAGTCATGCTAGCCATATTTCAAGTACTCAAGAACCAATTACTGCCTGTGGCTACCGTATTGCAAAGTGCAGGTCTACAGGACAAGGGTCTGAACAAAGGAGTACGCTATGGCTATAATGTGGTCTGTAAGTGACATATTAGGGTGAGGAATATATCTAAAGAAATAGTGAAAAATAAAACCAGGAGGCAGTCTTCATTTATTGTTACAACTGGAAACAATTGGATGCCTCTCTTCCTAATTCTACGCTCAGTGATATTACACTAATATTCAGAAATGTTTGGAGTATTTATACCACAGGTAGTAGCAAAAAGATCCCCCAACTTTCCAGTAGCCTGTTTAATAGTAGCACATACTGCAGTTATGATATTTTATAGAGCCAACAAATTTATTCTCATCTTCTAAAATAGTTTTTAATAGTTTTCCTCCCGAATAAAATGTATAAATACTGTAATACCCTAAATAATCTGGCTTACATACATTTCTTCAAAATTTTATAGATTCTTATATTATACTGCATTCTTGTCTTTCAACATGCTAAATTTTTGCCAGCTTATAATTCTTTTTACTTATTGAATATGTTCCCAACATATCTGTGAATTTCATTCCATTATTTATTCAGAGATTTATTTCTCAGGATTACTAAACCTTAGGAGAAATAAGTTTTAGGAATCAGTCTTTTATTAATAGTTGGTAATTAACTATTTACATATTTTCTCTACTTGGAATTTGAATTTATATCATCTTTTATTTTCTTCTTATGTATTTCTGGAAATAAACTGAAAGGTCCTTAAGAACTTTATTTATTTTGTTCGAATGCCTCAAGCTCCAAGAACACTACATAATACCAAGGACATTAAAAAACAAATTGATGCATGCAGGAATAAATCTAAAAATGAATGAATGAATGGATTCGAACGGGAAGTATAATACATGGATTCAAATGGAAACTATAATACATGATTTTAATTAATATGTTAGCAGGGTGAAAAAGCAAGTAGAGCCAATAAATTTCTGTTTCCCAACCTAAGTGAGTAGGAAGACATGCAGTGGAGAACACTCAGATTAAGGTAACAATTAGAGTTAAAAATATGGAAGAAGGAATCAAAGCAAGCAAACAAGCAAGCAAGAAAGGAAAAGCAAACCAACGTGGTGGTGGATGCCTATAAACCAGGCCTTTAGGAGGCTAAGGGAGGAGGAGGGCAACTTGAGCCCAGGTGGGTAGCATCAAGTTAGACTGGGGACGCGGCACAGTGTGAAGACCTGAGGTTCAGTCCCTGAGACCATGCCAGAAACAAACAAACAAAGAAGGACAGAGGACAAAGCAAAAGAGACGGTAAAGAAACCAAGAGGTAGTCTTCATGTTTTTCTTACCTCAACAACCAAAAAAAGCCCTATTTTTCTTATGACGAAAATTGCCAGGCATGTGCTAAAACACTGAGGAAAAAAACAGGAGCAAAATATGACTCCTGCTATATTTCTGAAAGGTAAAGCAGAGTACAGACCTGGGCCTGGAGAGAACAAACACTGATTTCAGGAGAGCAAAGGATGACTTTCCACAGCACCAAAGTCCAGACTTGGCCAGCACTGCTGGTGAGGCCATCGAGAAGCAGTGCAACAAAACTCTAAGGGCTCCAAGAGATCTGGCCAAGATCTGTGAGAACTACGCCAAGGATGAGGCGATACAAAGTAGAGTCTTCAGCTGCAGGCTGGAAAATCTGGTAAGATTCTGCCACCTAGCAAGTGGGTTCTAATTATCTGTGCAGCTTAGTACAAGCTCAAGCTGTTAAATGAATTTTCCCAGGTTCATACGTTTCCTAGGAGTTAAACTAAATATTTACTTTGTCACACAATATTTTTAATATCTGAAAATGTTTTAAAATGAAAGCTTTTACAGGTTAGAAGTAATTAAAATGTGGTGTCCTATACATTTGTTTGTACACACCCCCATCAGCTTGATTTGTGTTTAGTTGTCTACCTCCTAGCTCTAGCATAAGTTTGCAAATTATTCCAATCTATTCTTGCATAAATCATTCTTACCTCGTATATGTTGATTTCATTTCTCAATTTCAGTGATCTACGCTTTACAGATATTTTAATGCATAGATTTTAAATTATTGAAGAAAACTTTTGCTCCCTTCATACATGTGAAGAACTGGCCATGAGTGTACAAGGTAGCATCTCACTGGTTACACACTCAGAAACAATCCACAACACATCACAGCTGATATAAATGCAAACTCAAAATTTCATTTTTAACTGAAAATGGGAACAGGTGAAATTAAAAAACTCAGAATAATTAAATGTGGACTTTAACTTGACTCACTAAGCTAAATTTTATTTTTTTAATGGCTACACATGTGTATTCTCGAGGGAGTATTCTGGTTATTATTAAAAAGTCTGTCAGCTAAAGCAGAGATCAAAATACAAATTGTAACACATAGGAACATTACGTGAATTTGTGTGACTCCCTGGAGAACTTTAGGTTCATAAAAAAGCAATGAATGGATTACATGAAGACATAAATATGCTCCTGCATTTTCATCTGTGACAGATTTGTTCTCAGTTCAATGCAGTTTTAAAAACTGCACCACCTTAGGCCATGAGCTCATCAAGGCTCTGAAACTCTGCAGGGTCAACTCCGGAGAATGTTGGGAAGGTGACCTCCGAGGAAAACCCAGGTGCAAGAGGATACGATGCTAGTAATTCAATAGATGTCATGGTTCCCTTTGAGTTGCTAATAAGCAATTTCCCCTCAAGGCCATTATCAGATATCATGCTACCGGATGTTTCTTTGTAAAGTTTTAATACATGTGGATATTTAAAATGACGTGATTTTTTTCTTATCCTGTTTATTGTCATGATAGCAATTCTGTATCGAACAATTACTTTTTCTATTTTTTGTAGCTAAATACACATAGCACAAAAATTACCATCTCAAATATCTTAACACTGACATTAAGGACATTCTGACTGTTGGCCAACCACCGCCACTATCATCTCCCAAATTCTTTCCATCTTCCAAAATTAAACTCTGTACTAATTCAAGAATATCTCTTCCTTCTCCCTCCTCCCCTCATCTTGGAGCAACCACCATTCTACTTTATCTTTCTACAAATTTGCTGATTTTAGATATTTGATGTAAGTGGGATCTTTGTTGATTGCTTTATTTCATTTGGTCTTCAAAAATAAGTAGGTGAGACAAATATAACGCTGTATCACCAGTCCAGTGACTGATAATTTTTTTTTGGTAAGCACAATTTGTAAATATTTTAGGTTTTCTGTATAATATTAATTCTTTGTCACATATTTTCTTCCTCCTCCTTCTCCTTTCTTCCTTCTCTTCATCCCCCCCCTTCATTAGGACTATTTAAAATGTAAAAACCAACACTTCTCTTCAGTGCCCTATAAAAACAGCCCATAGACCATATTTGTTTCACAGGCCATACATTGATTTTCTAGGAAGAGTCAATGAGTGTATGTTTTCCTCAGGAAGGAAATGTGATGTGAAACTAGGTGGGTCTCTTTTACCCATGGAAGTCTCTAGAGAAAGACTTGTATTGTAGAGGGCCACCTGCTTCACTTTTAGAGTGAGAATAACGAGTGACCCCGTCCTGAATGGGGAGACTAGGTGATGCACTACTACATAAACTCCCAGTCAAAGTTATTTATCAGCAGGACACAGATAGTAAAGTATAAATTTAATAAGCAAATAAATATAAACTTATATGTGCTCTGGAACAAATAAATCATAGAGCAAGGTAAGGGACATCAGGGGAAGGAGATAGGTATCTTTTAAAGTGGTTGAGTAAACTCTTAAAATAATCAAGTATGTCATCTTTATCAAAGTATAACCATACTGACATGTCACACCTATCCTTCTCTGCATTTTGAGAAATGTATGTTGTTTTGCAAATACAGTCGCAATGCAGGTATAGAACATATTCATTATTCCCACAAATTCTATCATGTCTCTTTGTAGTTAATTTGTTTGTTCCATCCTAAACTACTGATTGGAAAGCACTATTTTGTTTTCTTTCCTCATAAATCCTATCTTCTGCTGAATATTTACAAATGGAATAACATAATGTGTAGTATTTTGTGTCCTTTCACTTGATATGCTTTTGAGACATCAGTGCTAATGCACTTATTAACAGTTCATCCCTTTACACAGCTAATAATATCCAATAAATGGAGCTACTACAACTTATTTGTATCTGCCCACTAGCTGGTAGATCTTTGAGTCACATCAGCTTTTTTCTTTTTCTCTGTTTATTTTTTTACACTAAGAATAAATTCGATGTGAATGCTTGCACTCAGTTTTCTTTGTGTGCAAGCATATTATTTTATTCCTCTTGGATAAATTATTTAGGGATGGGAAGGAAGTGTCATAGGTAAATATTTTGTCTCTAGAAGCAATTACCAAAATGTTTTCCAATTTTGAACTTTTTTGAGACAAGGTCTCTCTATGTAGTTCAGGCTGGCTGTGAACTCACTATGTAACTTAGGCGGACCTTGAACTCTTGTTGCTCCTCCTGCCTCAGCCTCCCGAGTGCTGGATTCACAGGGGCACACCACCATGCTGAGCTTCAGTTTTGCTTTTCAGATGCAATGTACAAGGTTTCTCGTTGCTCCAAATTTTAAACATCATTACGTATTGTCTTTTTTTTTAAGTTTACTAGTTCTAATACCTGTGTAATATCTGTTATGATTTTTATTTGGATTTCTTGAGTATCTTCTGAAATGTTTTTTAGCCATTTGCATATCTTCCCTTATAATCATGTCTGTTTAAATATTGCCTATTTTATTATTGTTTTTCTTCTTGACCTTTGAAGGGTTTTCATATATTTCAGATGCAAATCTGTCATCAAATGCGTGTTTTGCAATCATTTTATTCTGTAACTTCTCATTTTCCTTACACAGCAGCAACTTTTAAGAATTTTTTTAATATTGATGATGATTAATTTATTGAGTTTACAGTTCCCGCTTTTACAGTGGTGTAGGTCCTCTCTAAAATGTGTTTGTCTAATGCAAAGTAAAAATACAGGTTTTTAATCTATTTTTTACATCTAGTGTTTTATGGAATAGAATTTTTGTTTGGATCCATGGTTCATATTAAGTTAATTTTTGTATACTAACATCCAATTTTTCCTGTGTTAAGTTTTAAGAAGACTGGCCCTTCCACACTGACTTACACTGAGGCCTTTGGAAAACAAAGGTATGGTTTTATTACTAGACTACCCTTCCTCTTTCATCAGCCTGTATGTCTATTGTTTGGTCTCAGTTATTGTCTCTTTCAGGCATGGAAGTTTAAGGCATTTACATGTGCAAAATTGGGAGGATTCTGTGGATGCTAATAGGTAGTGTCTAACCATAAAGCAATGTGTTAATTCTCACTTCTTGTGAGATATCATCTGATAAAAATTAAACCATGACATTGCAATAATCAAGGTCACAGGCACACACACATTTCGGTTATATTTTCAAATTAAAATTAAGTAATAAAGTAGATTAGCTATTCAAATCATTTTAAACAAGAATTTTCTTAAACTTTGAATCACTTGTATTAGTGACAACATTGTTTTGAGGGAATCGGAAGCCATTATTATTTATCAGTTCTTTCAGCTCTTCGTTCCTCAAGTGTTGATTAAAATCCCTTTGTTCATTGCATTGCATTTGAAGATGACTCCAAACAATTGTCCCTTTCCTCAAGATTTGTGGAGTAGTGAGGAAATATAGAAAGCTAATCGTGAAGTTCTGCGGCAAGTACCAGGAGGGTGTGATCTCGGCACTAAATCGGGAAGGCTTCCCAGGGAAAAAAGCTGCTGTTAAAGTTTGGGGATTGAGCATTTTTTCCTGATGACTCTCTAGACTAAACTCTGTGGGGTGAAAGAGAGAGGTTTGCATGTTTTTGTTCTGTTTTGTTTTTCTTTCTGAGTCCCCTGAAAAGTTCATTTTTATACCTTTCATCCCTAAAGTACATATTGTGGGCGCAGATCAGTCAAATGTTTTTCTCAATGATTTTCTAAAGAATATAGTGTTCTTTTCCCATTAACTGTATGAAAAGCTTGCTGAGTAATTATTTGTCCACATTTTAGAAATAAGAAATAGAAGATTGACATTCACTCACCCTAGTGCCTAATAAATATTCACCTGAAGTGCTATCTGGTTAATTGTTTCATCATGGGTATTTCAGAAACTCAAAAATATGAATGTACTTTTCAGTGTGGCTGACTTTCTCTTGAGCAGTCATTTATCCTTCGGTGGGTTCTGCCTGCTTTTGGATGACAATGATGATGATTCATTGCAAGGAAGTCATGATTTATCACAAAGGATGCTGGGGAAGCACATAGTCCAGTGGAAACTACTACAGGAATCCTCTCTCTTTATATTTTAAAAATATAGTTTTTGTTTTCTATCCTAAGCTATCATTGTTATTTGATGTACTATTTAAAATAGAAAAGATTGGAGATAATATTCAAAATACAGTATATTTTGTTATTAAATTCATTGACTATTGCTTTTAATCACAAAATCATTTTTACAAAATAGCCATTGTCCTGATTGTGGGATTAAAGGCATTAAGCTATTTATTTTTATTTTGGAAAGTTTTGTTATGATACTACTTAAAGTCTAGTTTCTTTGATCCATTTTTGTCCACATATTTTTCACATTTATTGAAAGTATATTCCTGGGTAATATTATCCTGTAATTTGCCACAAAATTTGCCTGTAATATTATTTTATCCTGTAATTTGCCATGGAAACTAGTATTGTATTTTGACAACTGGACTGCACTTAATAATTATTTTTCAAAGAAATGAATAAATCTATAATGTTCAAACTCTTTCTGAGCTCAGTTAGCCTCTTTCCTTTGCCTAATCCAATTATATTCCTATTCTAATTTAGTGTGTTTTTAAATTCATTACGTGTAAAAGTAGATTTTTTTTTTTAATGGTAGAATTCCTGTATTCATCGTAATAGTATCCTTCAGTCCACATTTTAATTTTTCTTAACTAAACCAACAGGAACTAAAACACGTTAAAATTTATTTTATAAACATCAAAATGGATTATATTCTAAGTTACAAAAGTAACTTGGAACTTAGTTTCAATAATTTAAATATGAATCAATGTGTATATTGCTCTCCCTATTATTAGTTATTTTACTTTGTATTTTTCATTTCTAACATGGCTTTATATGTATGGTAAGATTTTGCTTATGGAAAGCTTCTTATTAATTCAAACTAGTAAATACAGCAAGATTTTTATGGGTTCATGGGTTCACGCATCAGCGTGATAGGACACAAATCGGTTTTAAAATTGAATATATTTTGGAGATTACACTCATACACCTAATCCATAGTTATTTGAACATTTATTCAAGACAAAAATATTTTAAATATTTTATTAATTTGCCAATTTTACCTTTATACTGAAAAACATAGATAATCCAAACATTTTTCTAAACCTAGGTCAAACCATGTATTGTGTAAGTACTTTTCCAAATGCTATTTGTATCAGTCAATTTTGCATCACTATGACCAAAATATTTGACAAAAACAACTTAAAGGAGGAGAGGTTTATTTCGGCTTTTGGTTTCAGAGGTTCCAATTATGGTCCACTAGTTTCATTCCTTTTAGTACCATGAGGAAGCACAAACGTCATGGAATAAGGTGTGGAGGGCAAAAAACTGTCCAGCTCACAGCAACCAGGAAATGGAGAAGGGGGCTAGGGTAAGACAAATTCTTCCAATGTGCGCTCCAGTGACTACTTTCTCCAACTAGACCTCCAGATCATAATACCCATTCACAAACTGAGTGAGTTATGGTGGATTAACCCATTGACGAGGTGAGGATTCTCAATCTAGAACCTCTTTAAGATCCAGTTTTGAACATGGCCACACTGGGTATCAAGTTGTCAACACACAAATCACCTGGGACATTCAATACTTGAAAAAAACACTATTTAAAGGGCACGTTATAATGATTATGCACACACAACATTACACATAGATAGTAAAGCATCCCATTTTACAAATGACAAACAAGAAGTGAGATTCAGAAATGTTAACTAACTTGTCCAAAGTTCTGAAAGGGCGAAATTCTTTAAAACTGAAAACAAGAAAATCAAGACTTCCTTTTCTACAAGCCAGGAAAAAAAAATACACAGTAATTGAATTGTTTAGATATCTCACATAATAATGTGTTCTCTCCATCCTCTATGCTATGTGGGCTTGAGATAATATACTAAATAATTTTAAACTTTTTTCAACTGACAACTTACACCTACCAAAGTGGTGAAATAAACTCTAGAAAGCAAAAATCAGATCAATACAGTCAAAAAGTAATTAAAGGATTAATAACATTCATTTCCTTCAGGTTGGCATGTTTTCAGCCCTATTTTTTATTTCTATTCTCAACTGGCTGATCAATCATGTTATATGTAGCAACCTGCCAAAGTTGCTGTGTTAACAGATTTGGGTGGTTTGTTCGTGTTTTCCCTCACAATCCACACACTGTAATAAGACAAGTGAGCTGCAGTTGGTATTTGGAAGGAAGGAAAAGCAGAGTAGATCAAGATCACCTTGCTTTGATTATTTTTTGAGTTTTTATTTTTCTATTTTTTTTCTATTAAAGAAGTGTTTAGTGATCATGCTAAATGCTTTGTTCAATCAGAAATTTTCAGCCTTCTGTATGGAAACATATGTTAAATTTTAACCAAAATGGAGGAAAACATGCATCTTTTATTATGTAAATCCTATAATGATTCACAGCATTCTGTAATAAACAACTGATGTAAACTTCTCTTTAGTTTGGAAGAAACCATCTTACTCATTTGACATTTCCTTTGTCTATAAACTCTCTTAATTTCTTTCATGCTAACAATTTATGTTACTTCTTTAAGAATTAGTAACTTTTGTCAACTAATGAAAGAATGACATATACAAACTTGCCCAAAAGGCAATAATTCATTAAATGTCCAGAAGCAATAATACCAAAATATTCTTCTAATTAGATTATTCATTATCTATTAAGCTATTTGTAGTATTTATCATATTTATTCCCTTACATCATAAAATCTATTAGCTTATGTGACAAGAATTTTGGAGAAAGAGTGGCTTCAATTAGCAATAATCGCGACTCAGATAAACCTCATTGACTACGATACTGCCACTGCACAAAGCTTGAAAGAGTGGCTTCAGATTAATTTCATGACTCGATATGTTAGCCTTCAAAGTTACATGACGGCTGCAGAAATTCTACGCGTTATTATTTTACTCAGCAGCATCCAAAGGCAAAAAATAATAAGGAATATGTCTGATTTCTGTTCCTTTTTAAGATGTAGAAAACATCCCAGGACACGTATAAGGACGTAGCTCCTCCCTTTCTGTTTGCCAGGTTTGCTACTCATGCTCACACCTGAAGCAATCACTATCAAGGGAAATGAATCTTTTACGAGTTGTTTAGACTTGCTTATTCCTTGGTCAAATCAATGCCAATACATAAATAGAAATCTGGCTTACACTATCAAAAAATAAGGGAAATGGGTGCATGGATAGCACTGGATAGCTAACAGTAGTAACTGCTGGTTCCTGGGAAGCTTGAATCTTAAATGCATTTTCTCCGTGTGTGTGTGTGTGTGTGTGTGTGTGTGTGTGTGTGTGTGTGTGTGTAAAATACATATTATCAAAATACAAAAAGAAATATATGGGTTCTACTAATTTCACATAGACAATTAATTTGCCCCTTTCGGGTGTTATTCTGCTATGCGATGTCATCAAGGAATCAAACCATGATCATGTTATCACTTAGTTGTTAAACATGAACATTTACAGAAAATAATTAGAAACAGTAATCAGCTAGAAGACAACATGTTAAAGTTGCAGGTTTTATTGTTTAGCTAAATTAAGCAAGGGGAAATGTAAAAATGGGACTAGCTACAAAATTGTGATTAACAAGGACTCATACTACAGTGGAATGCTTTGTAGATCCAGATACTGAGACAAATAAAAAAGTATAGACAAATTTTAAGGGAGTTGCAGAATTAAAGTCTTGATAGTGGTGGAAACAGAATGAGCTGATACGTGGAAACATACATTAGCTTAATAAAGGATCTGGTTTGAGGTAGTAGAGAGTTAAGGGATGAATCCCGGGTGGCAAGTTTGAATTCAAGATCAGATCAACTCTGAATTACAAATCAGACTTCAAGATGATTTTATATTATGTTTCTGAGAATTAAACCACATAATTGTATGGAGAGAAAACTATGTGAAACAAAAATGATCTCTCAATTTCATTCCAATGACAAATTCATTGTTTTGTTTACTCATACTGGCCGTAAGTAAGCTGCTGAACTTGTCTATGTCATCTTTTGTAAATCGGTATGATATTCACAAGTATGGCACAGAATTATGATCATACAAGGAGAAAAAACATCTTAAAGAATCAAACATAAATATTCAACTATTTGTAGATATTAAATACATAGAAATTTCATTTTTCCTGTGTAATGCAATTGTTTCATAGTTAGATCGATAGATGATAGGTTAAGATCCACATCTAGATCTAGATATAGATCCTCTCTTATTGATAGCTTTGTCATCAGATTTGAATATTTCTTGACACATAGGATTCATAATGAATTAAAAATATTGAGACAAAAGGAATTAATGGGCTTAGAAATTCCTTTATTTAAAATTAGTGTGTAAAATTCTTTCCAACAAGAAACCAAAACTTGGATTAACGTGTTTTGTTAAGAGTAACCTTTCTGAGATAACTAGAGTTTACAGGAAATGATAATGTATTTGTTAAGAAAATATGTAGACTAATCATTTTAATGAGTAGTGTAAAGTGATATTTTGTAAGGTCCCAATGGTAGGCAAGTATCTGGAGCTGAGAAGCTTTTGATTGTTATAATGAATTTAATCTTGGCACGTTCTTTGGACAGTATTTTTTTTAATTGATTTTAAAGAACTAATTTAAGACTGGTTGAAAATAAAGAACACGTGACCCTTGAGAAAAGAATCCAGGAAGAGATCAATGTCTGCATATTGACTAAAGTAGCTCACGCTTAAAAGAGTATGAACTTAAAAGCATCAAACAGTCAGTCTTACAAGAGTTGAATCGAAAGTGATTCTTTGCATGGCTGCATGTTATTAACTCATACCTGTTAAAGAATGAGTAATTCTATCTGCTTCGTGCTGTCTATGCTCTCTAGACCTCCCAAACTCATTTTATATGTCAGTGCTCAAGTGTAAATCAGAAAGGGCCACCCAAATACTTTGAACATTGCAGAGTTGTTTAAACTAAATAAAATGCATCCAACTAACAATCTTGTGCAAGTTAATTGTATTGCGTGTCATTACCTCACTAGATAAAACTTTGCATTTTGCTAATTTCAGGTTGCATTTATAAATGCAGGGTTTTTTGTTACACTTCATGTGTTTATATTTCATTAACACATGTGGTAAGCAGCTTTAAAGCTTTCATTTTACGTACCCATCCCATTACTTAAACTCCTCTTCATTGCAAAAGTGCCAAATACTTCTCAAATACATATGAAGTTGGCCCAGAGAATGGTAGTAATATTTTCTTTCTCAACTTTTTACTCATTCTTTTTCCTTATCAAAGTAAATCAAAATTACTTTCTGCATGTAGATGGTGAGTATTTGCAATAAAACCAAAAGTTAATCCTTAACTTTTCCAGAATATGAGAATATCATGTATAGTAGTAAGGTCAAATGATTACATTGGTCATTTCCCCCCAAAAAAATCTGTAGTATAGAGTACATATTATTTCTTAAACTAGGTACTCCTGTCTCTATGATGTTTTTGTTTGGTTGGTGGGTTGTTGTTGAGACAGGGTCTCACGAAATAGTTCAGGCTGGGCTTCAGCTCACTATGTGGTCCAGACTGGCCTCGAATTCTTAGCAATCTTCCTGCCTCAGGCTCCTGAGTGCTAGAATTATAAGCGTGTAACACCATGCCCAGCCATCTATTATGTTTCAAATATGAATCAATTTAGAAACTTTAAATTTATTCCTTAAATATTTATTGACAATTTATAATGTTGCAGTCACTGTCACAATTATTAGACATACAAGTAACACCCTTCTATTCACAGAGAAAATGTATTACCTTATTGGGGAAATTAATAAGCAACATTAATTATTTAATAACTATGCATCTCTTGATATATTAAAAGACAAAGGTACAGAGGAAATGCAGTTTATACACAAGTAAAATCTTTCTTGTTCTTGGTTTTCACGGCTCAGAATTTGTATGGGGTTATAAATAGAAACTGGTGGACAACAGTTTAAGAAAACAGTTTTAGTTCACAAAGGGCGAAAGGGAAAAAGTTGTAAGAAACAAAATAAATTAGAGGAGATGACTTGTAGAGTAGAATTCTTGGCAGAAAAAAGCCCAAATGTTGACCTGGACCAGAGAATGTCATCTCTCAAAAAAATCTGAGTTTTTCCTTTCATATTTCAATCATAAAGTCTATTGAGGACAGGAATTTGGATGGACAAATTTCCTATTTTAAAGTTAGAAATACTCCTGGGGTGGTAATTAATTCCATTAGAGTAAAACAAAAATTAAGCTACATTGCTGCCTAACAATCTGAGACAAGCAGCACTGAAAAATGCATCATGCTGATGGTGGGGAAGGGGAGGAAAATAATTACGGAACAGGGTAAACTTTGTCAAGACTGGGTCAGACCAGGGCTGCTGTCCACCAGGGTGGTTTACAGCTTACGAAATCAAATGAGAAAATACAGGAAAAACAGTGCTAGAAAGGCTAAAAGGCTATCTCAAGTGAAATCAAAACACACTAGTCAGAAAAGGAAGAGGGCATTTTCTCTTCAGATACTTTCTCCAGGGACTCAAGAATAATATACAGACACTGTCAGCCAAATAATAGGTTAAAATAGCTATTTGTGGGCTTGCTTGGGAAATACTAACATTTAAACTAATTTATACATAAAAATGTGTTCTTCCCAAACAATTGACTCACAAATGCTCTTTTGGAATACAGTCCATTCACAAATTGTGATCTCCTCATATGATTACATTCAGGCAAAAATTCTCTGACTCATAAACAAATAATTTCCTTTCCAAACATCTGTTAGTATAAATTGCAAGCTTGTACACTAGCCACAAGAAGGCGTGTAATAACATGCGTGGTATAACCTTAGCATATGAACAGCTTGAAGCCGTGAGTCTTATGGAGCTGGTGAGCCATGACCGACCATTTCCTCCAAGAGCATAGTCAGGACTTTTAAAGCAGTATATGGTGACTCCAATTCTTTCTTAAACGTTGTGAAAGAAACTTTATTTTTGAAGATGATAAACCCTGGAAATGTTACTGAGGACCTTATCTTTCATTTTATAATTTTCATTTTTCAAAGTCCATTTACATTTTTATGAATGAAATTAATTAAATCTGTTTGTCTTCAGGGGAAGTAGTGACTTTACTGTAAAGAAAATATCCAATAGCTGCTTATTGTTGCAGATTTAAGAAATAGTCGATTCCAGATAATACAGGTTTTTAGAAGAGAAAAGATTTCATTGGAAAAAAATGTTTGAATTGATTATTGCAGAGCCAGACTTCTCTAAAATTATTTGTCAAAAATAATTTTTTTAAAATGATAATGAAAAGGCCAGGTAGTGTTATAGGATAAAAATCTTAATAGATATTCAGTATTTACAATATTTTCTTCCTGTTATTAGATTATGTGGAAATGTAATATCATTTAATCTTAACAAAAATCTATCATGTGTATCAAATTTATGATTGTTCAAAGTGAAAAAAATTAAAGGAAAAAGATTAAACATCTGTTTCAAGGTTACACAGCTAAATATATAGGCCAAGTTGACACAGTAAAGTGGTAAAGTAAATATTTATATATAATACATTTGAATGAATATGTTTGTCATATTTTCATCACAGAGACAAAAGACCGAGATAAACAAAAGATTTACAATGTATGACTGAAAGATACAATGAATGGTTAAATTTTAAAAATTATTACAGTAGAAGACATTTTCATTTCAGATAATCATTTTATTTAATATAAGTACTGTATATCCCATGCAATATGCTGGACATACTTAAACTAAAATGTATTACATATAATTCAAAATAAAATATAATTGCATTTCCTATATTTTCATTTGGCAAATCTGGCAACTCTGCATTCAGGACCTTTTCTGGAAAGCAGGGATTTTAACCCTCAGAATATTGGTGAGAGGAACCCTGTTAGTTACTTTGCCATTGCTGGCACAAAATACCCAATACCACAAGTTAAAAGAGGAAAGATTTATTTGATTCACACTTTGTAGAGTTTTCAGTCCATAGTTCGCTGGCCCTAAGGCACAGCAACATGGCAGAGGGGCATTGCAGAGGAGAAACGGTCATAGCAAGGCAGGCAGAAAGCAGCAAACCTTCCTTTCCCTTTTATTCCATCCAGACTACAAACCTACTGGATGGTGCCACCCACACACAGGGTGGGGCTCTGCTTTCAGTAAATCCATTTAGTCACTCCCAGAAACATGTTAAACCAGTCAGTGGATTTATTTAGTTATCAAGCATCTTTAATCCATATTTATATACCCTAGATCCAGCCACCTCCAAGGAACCCCACCCATGAGCACATGAGGCTTTGGGAGGACATCTAGACATAAACTATAAAAAACCATAAACTCTATTTGTATTCACATGAAGCACACACAGAAAACAAATTAATTTTGGAGTAAGTTTATATGATCTTCTAGCTATTTCTCAAGAATTCTGAGAAAAGAACACTTTAGTGTAGTAATTTTTTTTATTTAGAATACTTATCCATAGATTAAAAAAAATATAAAACAACTATATGACAATACCCTCCAAAATCATGGTTTTGCACTTTAAATTAAGTGTTCTCTGCACCACAACACATGGCTAGTCAGATTAATGCAATAGTTTTTAAATCAACAATCTGTAGGGAAACCTTCGATTTTTACATTTTTCTAATCAGAGATTATATTTAGGAATTGGTACTTCTCTTTCAGGAGTGGTGGTTTGTTGTGTGCTCCATAAGTATGATAAAACAAATTAACTGTTAGATTCCCATAGTCCCAACCCACTGATTTCTAGTTTTATGGTCTGTCTCAACCCATGTAGCTCCTTCATCATAATACAAAGTTGGTAAGGCAAATAACTAAGGCAAAGTAACTAAGATTTTTGCTTGATTATTTGAAGGCTATTGGCCATTGGCAAGGTTAAATAACAAACCAATAATGCCCACATGCATCATTAGTCTTTTCCATTGACATTTTGTGTGCAAATTAATATTAAGAGCTTTGCTTATCTACAAAATATGGTAAATATAATTTTAGAAATTGTCATGAGAGTGGCAGAGAGATAGTGCTGGGAATGGGCAACATAAAAAGAATTTGATTGGGCTCCAGGTACAAACTGCATGAATTTAGGTGAGTGGTCATGTGACACCTTGGTTTACCTCATTAGCCAACTGTCAGAGTATTATGTTGAGGAGCTGTACTTTAGATTTGAGAGTTGTGTATTCATCTTCACATCTGCACAATAATCTACAAGCCAGATTGAAAATGACCACACAATGACTTGATCTAAGTAACATGCCGTAACTATATAGCCAGGAACTGGCCTACTAAAGCTTGATTCCTGATCTTCCAGTACCAGAATCCAATCTCTTTAACCATGAAAGAGTCTTTGAGGATGCTCTTGTTTCTTTTCATTTTTTCTTTTTCTTGAGGGGGGTGTGTGTGTGTGTGTGTGTGTGTGTGTGTGTGTGTGCGTGTGAGAGAAAGAGAGAGAGACAACTTTAAGAAAATGAAATTTGTTTTAAAGTATAGGAGGTTTTACAATCCTGCAATGGTGAGTTAGGTAGTTGGTGTGAGTATATAGGAGTAGCATGAGGGAGATTGCTGTGGTGGAGGGCATAGTTGGTGTCTTGATTACATTGGTGGTTTTAAGGTTCTACATGTGAGACCAAAGGACATAGAACTTAACACACATTGTACCAATATCAACTTCCTGGTTTTGATATGGTACTATGTTGAGGCGTGATGTAATCACTGAGTGAAATTTTGTGAAAGGTATGTCAGAATTCTTGTACTGTTTTTGCAACTTTTTGTGAATTTATCTTTGTTTACAAATAAAAAGAAATTATTCTGTCTGTCTCACAGTCTCCACAGCAGAGGTTGGAGGTGGCCTCCCAAGACTCCTGTCTGACCCTGCTCCTCCTGACTTTGACCTTGCAAACATTTGGAGCCAGCTTGCAGGGTCTATCCAGGATTTCAATCAAATTGGAAGCTTCTTACATTCTGTTTTTGACTGCTAAGTGCATATTAGTCCTACAACTGACCCTTTATATATTCAACAAGACATACACCATTATGTGTGTGTCAACCTTGTCTTCAAAAAGATATGTTGAAGTATTTCTAGTGTCTTGGAATGTGGTGTTAATTGGAAATAGGGTCTATGCACATGTAATCAAATAAAGATGAAGTCATGCCTAGTAAGGTTGGGCCTTAGTTCAATATGATTGGTGTCTTCAGAGGAAAAGATACAAATATACCTAAGGAGAATGCCATGGCATGACAGAGCAGACACTGGAATCTCATATCTGAAAGTCAAGTAACACCAGAGATTGACCACCACCCACCAAAGCCAGGAAGCAGTAAGGTAGGATTATTTCCAGGAGCCGTTGGAAAAGCATGTCTTTAAACTTATTTCCCGAAATGTGAGTCAATAAATTTCAGATTTAAACTGCTCAGTTTATAGTATTTGTTACAGCAGACATAGGAAATTGATATGTATACAAAGAGGTCCCTATGCTTTCCCCAAAATACCATATTATTGTGTGCAGAAAGATTTGCAAATCTTTCAATAATGCAAATTATTTTTAATATCATTTAAAGTAGAATTTTAAACATGAGTAATATGTGCCCTTTCCATACACAAAGTTCAAAACAGAAGCAGTGGTTTTCCTTCTTAAACTAATAGTTCTTAAAGTGAGACTCACATTTGGACTAACAAGGAAAATCATAGGAAAATAGTTTTTACAAGCTAAACTAATTTATGTAATTCAGGAGAGGGAAGTTTTTCAACTAAGAATTCTAATTATTTTCCTCCTCCCATGCTGCTCACATACATAAAGAAAAACTCATAGTCATTTGTAACAATAAAATCAGAGTAATTTATTATATTATGAGAATTGTTTGTTAATCAAAGAAAACATGAAATTAGTGGATTGTGTTTTGTTAATGTTTAGTTAATAGACACATTTTATATTGTGTGAGCATCTGCTATGAGACTCTTGTTAAAGAACTTTTGCAGAGAACTGCTGTTTAAAATTAAAGCTACTGGGTTTGCTAATTCCGTGAAAATCTCTTAAAGAAAAAGTACTTTCACTAAAATCTAAATCCTTTCTTTGATTTCTTTGATTTGACACAACAAAATAAATGTTTTTCTAACAAAGCTTTATGCTATAAACTACTCTGATAGACATTTTTAAGTGTCCACAAAAAGTAGTTTTTTAGAGTGATTACAGTGCATTAATGACTTTCATAAATAATTATTAAAGGTAATCTTAGGCGTTTGAAGGTTGTCTGCTGATAATCTCTTGCATTTGTACGGTATTTAATAAATTATCAAACATTTCTGTGTGAATTATCTAAATCATTGCCACTGACGTGTGAATCTGTCTATACTATTTTCTATGGCAATGAAATTTCATTAGCATAGACAGCAGTAACCAAATTATCCCTAACACGTGATCACTCATATCTTACTTACTTTTCTCATTGCTAAGACAAAATGACCAACACCCAAAGTTAAAGGAGGAAAGATTTATTGTAGCTCACAGTCTGTAGAGGTTCCAGTTCATAGTTTGCTGGCTCCAAGGCAGGGTGGCATGGCAGAGGGGCATCACAGAAGAGAAACTGTTCCAGGAAGACAGAGGTAAAAAAAGCACTGAAGTAGCGAAGAAGCAGCAAGCAAGCAATGCCTGCCTTCTTTTTGTCCCTTTATATCCATCCAGGCTACCCATCCTTTGGGTGGTGCCACCCATATCCTGGGTGGGCCTTCCACACCCAGAACTATGCCAAACCAATCAGTGAACTAATTTAGTAATCACACCCTCTTAATCTCGACATCACACACTTAATCCCAGCAATACATACCCTAGAGCCAGCCATCTCCGAAAAGCCCCACTCATGACTGCATGAGGCTTTGGAGGGACATCTGGACATAAGCCATAACAATTTAACAGTCTTGGAGTGTTTTTTTTCATAGCTTCTTGATTCCTCACTTAATCAAAGGTACTATTTCTTCATGAGCTACAGTTTCTTTGCCTGAGGATTTACTCATGGAACTTTATTTCACCTTTATTTAAACTTACTGTATAAATGATTTTTCCAATCTTATGTACATAATTGTATAAATATAACTCATTATAATGATGATTCCCAAATTTATTTCTAACTTCGTGCACTCCTGAGCTCCAAATTTGTGTATCTAACTTGTTATGCAATAAATTATTGTCCTAATTTTATTAGGTTGTCTTGTTTCATGGTTATAACAAAATATTATAAACAGGGCAGCTTATAAAGAATATAAACTTCACCACTTCAGGAGCGAAGGAAATTTGAGATCAACACCCTGGCAGATTCAGTGCCCCCTCTCTTATGCATCAACTGCATCTTCTGGCCGAGTCACGTGGTGGGTAAGGGCTGGCAACACACCAGCGCCTCTTTTATGAGGACATTTTCCAATTTGTGAGACTCCTAGCCTCATAAACTAAGCACCACCCAAAGTCTCCACCTCCTGGTACTAGCACCTTCCTGATTAAGTCTTAGCACAGACTTAATCTTAGAAGAACACAAACATTCAACCATATAGTCATTTTTCAATCTTAACATGTCCAAAACTAAACTCCTAAATCTCCTTCTAAAAATTGCTAATTCAACTGTTCCTTTTTACTGTTAATGACAAATATATTCTTCTAGATATCTGCTTCAAACATCTTAGAGATGCACATGACGTCCTATTGGGTCTAGGTTAAGGGTTAGATTTAAAGGCCACACCCCCAAAGTCTCATGGTCAGATTTGGGGCCCAGTCAGAAGACGTGGGCCACTGGGGGAAGGACTCGGAAGCATGTATTCTTGTCTCCGGCTCCTCCCATTTTTCTTTGCTCCCTGTGAGCCATGCAGTGAGCAACTTTTCTCAGCCATGCAGTTCTGCAGTGTCCTCTCGCCTTGTAACCAACTGTGTGCTGAATCCACTGAAAGTCATTGGCCAAAATAAACCTCTCTTCCTTTAAATTGTGGGTCTTGGGTTTATTGTGCCAGGGAGGGGAAAGTGACTAATACAGAAATTTGGTGCTACGAGTGGGGTGACTGCTGTGATTGTATTGACCGTGTGGTTTAGAAGCTGTTGGAAGTGGTTTGCAGGAGAAGCTTGAAAGATGTGGAGGTGCAGTCTAGAGAAACCCTAGAATGTTGTGACCAATGTTTCATGTGTGATAATGATCAGTGCTCAGAAGACCAGAATGCTGACAGGAATCCACGCAGCGAAGGCCACACTCTGGAGGTTTCAGTTAGGAACAAGGACGCCACTGGAATTTGGACTAGAGCCAGTGTGTGTTTATGCTCTGGCAGGAAGTTTGTCTACATTTTGCTTGTGTCCTGAGACTTTGCGGGAGACTGAAATCAAGGGTGGTTGAGTAATCGATGTGGCAGAAGAAATTTCAAGGCAACTCAGTGTTCACACTGTGGCGTGGGTCCTGCTGGCTGGGTTTAGTCAGAGTTACAGTGAGAATCACAAGTAAATGGCAGCACTAAATGACTTGAAAAGCCTGCATTTTTGTCAGAAAGAAAGCACCTGTAAGATGGGGGAAAAGGAGAGCATAGTTGCTGAAAAGCTTACATTATAAATGAGCCAAATATTTCGTACAGGGCCAAGAAACAAAGACACCTTGCTACCCCTGACTTCCTTCATGTACTCAGAATCCCTTATTGAGGGTTGTACTTATGACTCATTCTTAAAAGAAGATGTAAGTACCATTCTTGCTCAGGACACTCACTGAAACACAGCCTTGAATCACACGTGTTATTCAGGGTAGTCTTCCGACTCAAGCGTGTGACCTGACAACAGGTAGTAGTCAAAGTCAGGGAGCAGGCGACAGTGAGTGGTACTTCTGTGTGATCCCCATAGTGTGGTAATTCCAGTCGGTGGCAGGTATGTGAGAGCACTTGGACCATCTACACTACATGCTGAAATACAACACTACCATCCATCTATCATTAGTCTTGCTCGTTGGCTCTTTTGTTTGAAGGGACTTGAAGAGTGAGCTGACTATTAGGAGCCTAGTCAAGAAAGTTATCATTCAGCACTTCATCTTCCCTGAGGAACGAAAGCACCAATCAAGATGCAACCAAAACACAGAGACTGAAAACACTGTAGGAAGTGTTAAGGCTACAGATCTGAGCAAGGTTAGGACTCAGCCCTGCCTTACAGGCTACTGAGCAACCAGTACGATTCTACTACTAGTATATCTATTATTTTATTACCACTGTGGGAATTTAGAATTCATACCATAAATATGTTTAATTGAAGTGACTCTGTCTAAATTAACATGTAACTATAAGGTCTTCTAAGCATATAAGCAAAGCTATTACTCAAAAATGGGAAAAGCCAAAAAGATATATTTGACTACCTATAATTTAAACCTTTCTACACCAAAAATAATCTCAAAATCCATTAAAATCATTAATGAACTAGAAAAGAATTCAATATGTGTAGCAGACAAATAGCACTATTAATTTTTAATGATAACACACAAATATTTAAAATGAAAACATAAGCCTCTACAGAAAAAAATGCAAAGATAATAAAAGAAAATTCACAAAAGTATAAATATAAGTGAACTGTAAATATATGAAAGGTATTTATTCTCATTAAAAATCATGAAATGTAAATAGAGTGTCATAAAACCTTTTTTACATATAAAATAAGTGGTATTCTAAAATGACTACTGTTAGGAATTATTTTCATTCTCTGTTCAAACAGTGTAAATTGATACAAATTTTTAGCCTTCCTGTTAACAATATTTACCCAATTGTTCTAAATATCTTTATAATCTTTGGTACAAAAATTGTGTTTCTAATAACTTAATTTAGAAAATATACATAGAACCCAAAATTTATTTATAGAGAAATTATTACTTTTAGGAAGAAAAATTTGTAATGGGGAAATCCAAGAATTTTAGAAAAAATAAATAAAATACCTTGATAATGGCATTCTGAATAGTCATTAGATAGCATGCCTTTGAATTGTATTTAATAATAATGTACAATTCTAGTAGCTAGTAATTTTTAATTCTATAGGACACGCTATGGAAAAAGTTATAAAACTGTGTAGATTGTACTCAAATATGTATACAAAATCTATACTAAAAATCTATACTATGTGAAACAGAAGACAGTTTTTAAAGAGGATTTTTCATGATAAAAATTCTCAGTAAAACTGTAACAATTATTTTATCAGTTACAAATTTGAAAATGAAATCTGATTTTGTTTACAAAAATAATTGTGTAAATTTTCTTAGTTGTACATCAGATTGAGAGTATATAGTACTACTGTAAGTTCTCTGTCACAAATTCATCCTTCTTTAAAATGATACCAAATTAGTCTTCCTAAAATATAGGTCTACATAATGATTTTATGTCTCAAGTTTCTTTTCTAGTTCTCCATTACTTCTACTGTGCACCAAGAATACTCCCAGGCCACTCATCATGTGCTCCTGTTTCTCCTACTTATATTTCCAGTCTTCTTTCCCAAGGTTTATTTATTTTCATTCTGTCTTCTCACCAAAATAGGTTGCTCATTTACCTAGAATTTGTCCCAAATCCCCTTGTTTTTCAATCTATTAATATCATCATCTCCACGGTTTGGCTACTGACATATTATCTACACTTCAAAGTTCAAACGTCTTTCTACACACTTTTACATATGATTATCTTTTTCTCAATATGAATTCCTTCAATGACCTTCATATCACTTGCATAGTCTTTTATTTTGATTATAAGAATATTTGTGTTGTTCCTACTTCTGCAGTAGCAGAAGAATATTTTGATCAATAAATATTTGTTGAATTTAGTTGAAGGGCAAGGATATTTTTGAGAAATGGTAAAGCAGATTGTGTAAGGGAAGAAATGACATATACAAATGGTTGCAAGATAATTGTCTCTGAATGAAATGGATTAGTAACAGGTGATCTGGCTACAGAGGATGTGTTCATCATGTAAGTTAGGAAAAACCATCCAATTTTGGACATGCCATTAGCTTTTTACCTTAAAAGTATAAGTTATACTGGGCACAGATCGTGTTTTAACCATCTTTTGTTCATTTTCTAGCATATGGAAAATATTGAGTAAATATATGTTTATGAATTAATGTCTAGCAGTGATATATTTAGGGAATGAATATAACACTCTACTGTGTAATGATCTCTTTTAACAAGATGAGTCAATATTTGAACTTGATTATTAACTCAATGAAAAGCAAACATGGAAGTAAAATTATCCACATGAGCTTCTTCACCAAAGTCAAAAATTCGTGCTAACTACATCACGATAGAATCACTACCATTTACTCTTCCTGGTAAATTCATCTTGAGATTTCCAGAAGCATTTGAGCATGTAATAACCAAGAATACATTGGTATTTTATCAGGATTTAGAAGTTATGACTTTAAATGTTGAAAGCTATTACATTTATAGTATTTTGAAAATTAAATTGCCTTAATAAAAAAGTTCCTCTGACCAAACTACTCAAAGTATAAAATTAGAAATTGATGTATGACACTTAAAACTTTAATTTAAAAAAAAAACCAAATGTTTGGATCTATTTTGTATTTCAAAATAACATGTTTATTGTAGTATAATATAGATGAAAGATTAAAGAAAAAATTCTGATGTAATCACTCAGAGATAATTACCACTACATATTTTGGTACATCAATTTCTTGCCGCTTAATGCATATTAATCTTGCTTTGTTCTGCTTTCTTTCAAAAATTAAGAAACTATTTTACACTGTGTTTTTACTTTAAGTGTATGTTTAAAATATTTTTCAATACAAATAATGATACACAATATGTTATTTAATGGAATGCATGTAACTTATTTTAATTCTATTACTCATTTAGATAATTAATTCTTTGGGCTAAATCTTTGTACAAGCATCCATGCTTTTACTATAAGATCTTAGAAATGAACTGTTAACTTAAACATTCCTATTTTTGTCCACATGCTTGAGGAATTGTTTGTGTCTATGTCAGATTTACTTTCTGTCCTGCATCTCTAGGCCTGGATCATCTCAGAAATGTAAGCCCTTGGTGCCACCCAAGTTAAAACAAAGAGGACAATAAAAGAGTCTCGTCTTCAAATCATGTCATCAAGTCACTCACCAGTGAGCTGGAAAGTCACTGCTTAATTAATTGTCAGTGTGGTATATTTTTCTTTTGTACCAGAATTCACACTTAATAATTAAAGCTAAATTTCTTGGTGTTAAAAACAAAGAAACAAACAAACTTACTGTTTTACCTGTTACCATAAAAGTATCATGGACTAGCTTGCTTCAATGATAACAATGTATATCTTCACAATACTAGAAACTAGAAATTTAGACCAAGGTGTCAGTAATGTTGGCTTCTTCTGAGAGCTTCCACGCTTAGCTTGTAGATGGTTAATTTTTCCTACTGTCTTCAAGTGATCCTTCCTCTCCATGTCCAAACTTCCTCTTTTTACAGACATGACTTATAATGAAGACCCAGTGACTTTGCTTAACAGTCTCCAAATACAACCACATTCTGTGTCCTGAGGTTTAGGAATTCAATCTATGAATTCAGGGGAACAAAATTCAATTCATGATACTGAAATATTTTTAACATTTCTACTTGGAAAAGAACAGTAATCTTTTAATATTCCAAGTTATGATGACAAAGGTTCTTGTACAGCCACATTTGTTTGATCAATAAACAAATCCTTCTTAACTTCATCATTAACAATCATGACAGTGGTGATTGAGCTTGTAGGTAGGCCTCTTGGTGAATATATTGTCTGATACAGAACAGGTGCACAATAAATACTTTGTTTTAGATAAATAAATAAAGGAAATACCCATTTACTTAAGAAACTGTGTGTTATGGTTTGTATCTATATGTCCCACTAAAGCTTCATGTGGTCATAGTTGGGGCTTTTTCAGAGGTGGCTGAATCTACAGAGTGTGATGTTGTAGTTAAGGGTGTGTGATTACTAAATCAATCCACTGATTGGTTTGGCACCACCCTAATCCCAGCAGCCTGAATAGAGTACAAAAGTGGCAGAAAAATCTGCTAAGGTCCTTTGCTTGCTTGCTTTGCTACCTCCAGCCCACCATCAACTGTTTCTCCTCTACAATGGCCCTCTGCCTGCCACCCTGCCTTGGAGTCAGGCTATATAGACTGACACCTCTGCAAACTGTGAGCCAAGGAAACCCTTCCTCCCTTAACCTGTGGATGTTGGGTATTGTGTCTCCACAATGAGAAAAATAACTAAAGCACTGTGATAATTGGTGCTACAGAACATTAAGGACATAGTGTGTCACTTTCAAAGGGTGTAAAATATCAAGGGAAAAACAATATTTGAAGTCAGATTATAAAGCCATATTGCAAACTCAAAAGCCCTCAAGGGTTAGGCAAGTAATTTAAATGTGTTAAAATGCTATGAATAAAAAATTAAAGAATGATAGAACTTTCCATTAACTAGAAAATCAGTGTTAAACCTGAAGATAATTAAATTATACTTTCTTTAAAAACAAATCTCAATATATGTCTGAGGGTTTAGTTAGGACTACAGTGGTATTAATTCTTGGCTCTTATTTGGGATAGACAGCTGCATTCTTTCACAGACTTAGTAAAAAGATAATTAAATCAAACAGCTAATAATAGCACAGATACTGTAATATATTTAGTACACAATTATCTCAACTTTATACATCACGTTATTGGCAAAAAGGAACTTGATATAGTCAATGACAAAACGGCTTCACTGTATGAAAATATACAAGAAGTTCCATGTAAAAATCGTTTCAAATTTATAAACTGTCTAAACTAATAACAGTGAACTAATTTTTTCCCAATTATAACATTCTTTATGTTCTCATATCTATATGATAGATTAATTTTATTTTGTTTTTATTTAGGTAATTTTTCCATTTTTCTGCAGAGGTTATTATTGTAGATTATTTACAGAAATTTTACATTGTTTAAAAAAGTGTCTTGGATCCATTCTCATGAACCAATACTATGTCTTTGTTTTTTCATAGCCACTATCAATTCCTCCCTCTTGTATTTTTCATACATCTTAGCTAAAGGAGTAAACTGTTGAATGAATTCCTCTACCCAAAAATATTCTGACAAAAGAGAAAGTAGGTGATGAGTATTTATATTCTACATCAGGCCCTCTGCTTGATTTAACCTAGTGCTATGTGTACATATCAATTTTCATAGATATAGTTAGTACATTTCCAGTTTTATAGCCCTCTCAAACTTCTGAGATAGAAGTGAAGGGCTGTTTAGTCCCTTCTCTTAGAGATTTATGAATGGAACATATGTATGCATAGCTTAACTTTCTGGCTCCACATTTAGCTCTTTCTAGAATCAGATATTAATTTGGAAAGACATGTTAAGATTTCAATAAATATTACATGTTGCTGTTTAGCACAAGAGGGATTTTCTCTCTCTGAATGAATTGAGTATTCCTGAAAGGTTTCAGATGGTAGAGCATTCATTTAGATGCAAAATCACAAGGTGCAGTCAGCAGCAATGGAAAATTCTCTGAAATCTTCGGTTGAGGACCCTGCTGAGCTAAAATGTCTCTATACATTTTCTTTCTCATATTTGGGAGAACTGTAAATTGCTGGAAACAGCTACTTCATTCACTGGCCAGGGACTGAATCCCAGGAGACATTCCAGGAGCTACGGAGTCGATGACTTCAGCACATCCTCCAGAGGACTCGTCGAACAAACCACAGCTGAACTGACCACTTTTCGGTACAAAGTTTTAACCCAGAACTAAGGCTGCATTATTTCTTCTCCCTGGAGAGAAAAATCCCTTTTGATCATGTCTACAGGCACCCGCGGGTCAGAAGAGAACACCTTGCTTGGTGTCTCACTGACTCTTTCCCAGCCTGGAGCAGAGTCCGTCTGCCTCCCTGACAGCAGTTGTTTAAACTTGAGCAGCAGCATTAAAAACGGAGGGGTCAGGAAGGGGATGAAACATAAAGAAATCCAGGTATGAGTTGGGGGCCAGATGTTGCATGTGGAGGGAGTAATCCTCACATCTATTGCTGGAAAGTCCTAGTGTTGCTGAACTTACCAGTTTTCAACACCCTTGTTTTTCTTGCTCTCTCAGGTTTAAGGTTCATCAATCTCTCCTTTTAGAAGAACATTTCTAAGACAACAGGTGAATGAAAAAGGTTTCTTCCTCAGACAAGTAGTTTTCTTCTAGGGAAAAAGTACCTTTCTTCTTTTATAGTTGGCTTACTAATGGAGAATATGAAGCTATATTCAACAAAGCATTCATCTATGGTAATTTGTCATATACACATTTACAAAGGAGTAATGAATTCCCATATGCACAGTATCATGGATGACTAGCAAAATAAGAGCTAATTAATTTCTAATTAATGAGAAAAACAACAAATGTTAATGGACATTCATTTTATTTTTCCTGGATTTCATTACCTTCATGGGGGGCATTTTGTCTTTGCCAAGTAGCACAGGTGTTTGTCTAGACTCCACAACGCAGAGTCAACATTACTGATGTTTCTGCTGCCTGTGGAGGAAAGGCAGGGCAATGGGAGTCGGGGAAGTTGTTTCTTCTAATCCTGATTCTCTTCTTAATTTTGTAAGTCGGCAGCACTGATCTCATTGCTTTCTACCAGATAAATGCCTGTGACCTGTTTTTTTCCAACTGCACTCCAAGATAATTACTTAAAGTAGAACCTAGCTTCTCCTAGCATGGGCTGCAGACCAGCAACTTCCAGAACACTTAGGAGCCACTTAGAATTGTGAAGTTTTAGCATCCCGACCCCATACCTCTGACTGTGAAACAACACTTCAATTAACACCCTTCTTGTGATAACTATGCACATGACAGTTTGAGATGCACTTTCCTAGATTAAATTCGAGGATCTCCTCCTTGATAGTCCATGATCGCATGGGATAAAAATTCTATAAAATGTTGATACTTTTGCAGGATGTTTCCATTTAGCTAAAAGTGAGATTCACGTTTGTGTTTTTTGCTGAACTAGAAAGCAAATGATCACTTTGGATGTTTGATGGTTAATATGAAGAAATGTGTATGGCCGTTTCGTGCTTTAGTCTGGAAACAAAGAAGGTCAACGTTAACAATGGTAAAGGTGGGCAATTACAGTGGTTTCGGGGGTTTCAGTCCATGGTCTAAGGCAGAAACCCTGTGGAGGAAGGATGTGGCAGGGGAAAAGCTACTCGTTTCATGGCAGCCAGGAAGCAGAGAGAGAAAGCAAGAACTAGAGCGAAAGAGGCCAGGGACCAGATATAGTTCCAAAGTTACTCCAGCGTGACCCATCCAGACACCACGGAAAAGTGTTTCACTCATCTCCTAGGTGTCTCTCGGGCCAGTCGAGTTAACAATCAAAATTAACCACCACACCATGATAATTTGGCCACTGGCAACAGGGCGGAGGAGAGAAACTTTCCTGCTTTCTTCAGTAATAGTTTAAACAAGAAGCTGTGGCTACTTGGGAGTAACAGTACCAACTGCTGTGCTCAAAGAGTATTAAGAGGTCATGGTCACGCTGTAATTGGCCACCCCTCCCCAGTACATTGGTCATGGTGCAGAGGTCAGTTTTGAATCTCAACTCTGAGTAATCACTACTTTGATATTTTATTTCCTTAAAATGTGTGATTTTTATATGTATCAATTTTTAAGTGTTATTTTAAATGCTAGACCTCCCTACATGCCTTCCTAGGTTTGGTAATCTACTGCTCAATTCAGCCAAAGGACTACCCACCCTTCAAGATTTAACTTAGATGAAGTTGGAATAAACTAGGCAATTTGAACTCGTCTAAAAAATGTAGACTATTATGAATCACATAACAGGTTGAGGTTGCCAATTCTCAGCTCAGGGAGCCCTTCCAAAGCTTTACTGGAACCTAAATTAACACTTCCTTTTAAAATAGTAAAATAGCCAATGGATTTTAAAGTCCACAAGATCCTGTCAGAACTTTAACAGAATGATGAGATATTTCTTTAATACTGCTATTCCTTAACAGGAACACCTCAAATCACTTTTGCTCTGTCAAGCATATGAATATAAGCTGGGACTAATTGTAAGAACATCTGAAGGGCTGCACTGGTAGGATTAACTACTTTTTCTAGTCATAGTCCTCATTTTAATTGTTTATATAATACCTTGAGAACACAATGTCAAAAAAAGAAAAACTATTTAAGAGTTATCAGAATGACTTTGCTCAATATAGTCTATTCTTTATGGACAGCTCTACTAGAGAGAAAGGCCAGGAAGAGTCCCTGAACCTCTGTTCTCCAAACTGATCCTCATTTCTTCTGTTACAAAACCAGGCAAGTGGCTTACTAGGCTTTTCTGTCCTATGTATCGCATACTTTATTCTGAAGATGAGACTTACAACTCAAAGAACTAGAGTCCTACAGGGCTGGTGGTTTCCCTCACATGGGTTTCATGGGACCAATTCTTTCTGATGTTTACTCATGTAATACTGCACATAGGCTCTCTCTTGGGATAAAAACACAAAATTCAAGGAAACTAATCTAAAATAGTCACAATTCTCAGATCTTCCCACTTGAGGAAATTTTTGTTGTTTTTTTCTCATTTCAGAAGCAAAACTCTACTCTGCAGTACGTAGTTTAAAAATTAGACTGACAGACATGCCCTTGCACGTATACTTTCCCTCAGTGGACTCACAATTTACACTAATTTAAGAAAGAAAAAGCGAAAGTGGTACAAACTCAGAGTGCTGCATCAGTGTCTTTTTTAATACTTCTTTTTCTGTGGGAAGAGGGAAATCCATACTGACTCCCAGGTGAATTTTTAACATAAATGGATATCATTTCTAACTACTCTAACATTCATACAATTTTCATTACAAACAGAAATCTGAAGCAAGTGAGCTTTTCTTGGTTTCTCTTTTTCCTGGTGAACATTTCACATAGCTATTGTGAGACGCTGTCTTAAGAAATGTGTCTCTTCAAGATTCCTTTTACAGGATATAATATCCCCCCCAACTTGGAAATGTGAGCAGGCCTATATATTTCCCATTTCTTGACTGTTCTGGCAATTTTCCCTGAAAGGGAGGAAAAACCCTATAAAATTTCTGCTGGCCCCCCAAAGCAGAAACATCTGCTGGAGCCATGAGTAGCTTTTTGGCGCTGCGACATAGCCCCAGCCTGGAGTTGATTATCTTGCCTGCCTTACCAGTGTCCATGCAGTCAGTGAGGAACATACGGAAAGTTTTCTGGGAAGACTCATTGTAAATAATGGTAACATAGAAGAGAAGAAAGAGGGAAATGATTCAATCTACTTTGGCCCATGTATTTTATGAGTTTCACAAACTAAAATCATTAGAACACCAAACTGTTCAATTAGAAATAAGGATTAACAATATCTCGACATTGCTTTCTGTAAATACAGCTGCTTGGCAAGTGCAAATAAAAAGATTGACAAATTGTTGGTTGACTTTATTTTCCTACTTGAAAAAATTATTTTGTGACGCTCTGGGGAAAGGACTGGTTGCTGACGACCTGTCTGTAAGTTGCCAGTTGCATGTTACTTCACAGTGGGGTTGGCAGTGAGTAGCCTTTTCTGGCTTGAGTACACAGGCATTTTTATTCCTTGAAATAGTTTAACAGGTGCGAGTCAGGTTCTGCTAGGAATGCTTATATATAGCAACACACTGAACTATTTCCTAAATTAACTTACTCCACCCAGTATACCATAAAAGTAGTTGCAAGTCTTTGGGTGTGCTGTCAATTCAATCAGTTACTTAACGCATGGAAATAGCTCTAGTTTTTGCATCTCCTAGCAATTCTGTTACTTAATGTAACAACAGACAGGGGTCAAATGTTGTTATTCTGATGGGATTTGTAAGGAGAAAATATGAAGAGATTCAGTTTTAAAAGACTGATATAAAGACTTAGATTAGAATTTCAATGTAGACATAATATGTACACAAAGAAAGGTTAACAGGTATGAGCAGAAAGAGTGTCTGCAGAATAATGTTCATTGGTTCAAATGAAAGTTCCCCACTTTTCTGAAACAATGGTTATATAATTTGACGGTACCCAAAGCCCCTGGAGGTTGTTGAAGCACACACTGCTGTGCCACTCCTGTGTGGTCTAAAAGCTCTAGGTTAGTGCCCAGAAATTTGCATTCTTACAAGCTCCCTAGTGTCAATCACAGGACTGGTCTGGTAACCACACATTTTGAATCACTGCTCTAAGACACAATAGGAGTAGCCATGTCAGAAACCTAGAAAGAACTCTTAGAACTTAAAGGTCCTCAGATCTCCATGGTAACTAATAACCAGTTGTCAATGGTAGAACTAGAGAACAAGACCAACTTACTCCTAGGACCTTCTAATCCTGGGAGCTAAGTGCGCCTTCAACTATTGTCCACTGAATACGGGTTCATGGTTTCATACTAAGATAGTCTAAGATGACTATTTAACCAAATATTCTCGTTTTATTTGACCCAAGTATTCTCCCAGTATCTCTATATTGTTGTGTTCATAATTTTCCACAAATGCAGTGTTTTGCGGAGGTAATTGGGGACTCAGCGAATTTTCACATGAAAATTGATTCTATTTTATTATCATCCCAATAAACTTTAGAGACATACATACCACAGGCAAATCTCTAGTCTCATGCTCATCAAACTCTCATTTGTATACTCCCTGCAGCAAGCGTTCAGACGCTCTCACACCTCGGCCAAGATTCACACCCCAGGAAGCGTCTTCAGCTTTCTCTAGGCCCACATTCACCACCTGTGCGATATCTCATTACCGGTCCGTATTCGTACTTTTTAATAGTCCTCCACCAACAACTCTGCTCAACAGATAGGAACATGAGTACTTCCATTGCCTGTAGTCTTTGAGAAGGTCACTTTAGTTTTAAAAATACTTGTAGAAGAACTTTCATACTAATAGAGAAGTTTGGCTGAAAGTATTTCTTGGTAACTCAGGTTAATTCTAAGAATGTCTATTTGAGTAATTTATTATATTCATATGGTGTATTATGAAGACTATAAGTACGACTGTATTTTTTAAAATGATAAATAACTTCAAGCCAAGACTGATTTCTGAGTATTTGGATCATTTAAATTTTAACATTTTATTTTGAATAAATTTTAGACCTGTAAGAAATTAGTAAAATAGCACAAAGTCTTCTCGCTTCCATCACCTTGCTTCCTTTAATGTTAATACCTTCTGTAAGATATCATATGATTATCAAGACTGTAAATTAACATGGATACCATATTATTAACAAATTTTCAGATCCTTTTTGAAATTCACTAATTTTTAAACTCATGTCCTTTTATGTTAGGATGCTACCTGTATCTCACACTGCATTTAATAATTGTGTCTCTGGAGTATCTTCCTATGTCACACCTCCTCAAGCTTTGCTTTATTTCACGACCTGACTCCCTCAGTTTCCAAGGGTGGATATGAGGGAACACAAATATAAATGTTAAGAAATAGACTTTCACTCTATTGACAATATAACTCTTAGAATAATCTATTTTAAAAAGCAGAGCTAGAAAACAAGACCAATTTAATTGTCTTCTAAATAAACTGCAGTATGTCACTTTAGAAAGTCATGGACCAAGTACAGTCTTAACATGGGTATCATCAGAAGCAGTTGTTATGACTTTCATCATCAAATTTTGGTTTCTCATTTCTGCAACAATAACACAAGAAAAAACAGTAAAGAGTGAGTAAAATTCAAGGATATTTATAATGGTTAAGTGGTCATTGCTCTATTTTACTGTCCAGCTCTGGAATAAACATATTTTTTATTCAAGAATCTTTCAGCATTTAAGAGCCACAGTCACATTCATATCAAATGGTTTGATCAAAATAGCAATATTAAAAGGACATATTTCTGGAAGTAAATATTAGTGCACAGTGAAGGATGTTTTCTATTACATCCAATTTAAAACCCAGTTTGTTTACAAGATTCTGTTTCTTTGTAGATATAAAAAAACATTAAATATAATGACTGTAGATAACATACAAATAAAAAAGTCAATAGAGAAATATTGTATTATATATTTATGTCTTTTAATAATGCAGAAGTGCCTTTGGATGAAACTATGTCATCATAATGTACATTTTTATGTAAGCTAGGAGTAAATTTCCCTCACACCCTGATGATTCTAAACTAATACAAAGATAACTTCTGGATCCCACTATTCCAAGTGTGAGAAGTAACTTTATTTCTTGCTATTGTAGTGGCAGAGACAGAAATGATGGAAAGACTGAGGGTGTGACTCACTAGCAGGCATCGTGACCTGGGTTAGACTATCAGTGAAAGAGGGGAAAGAGAGTTATCCCTCAATGCTTTTTCTTTCAAATCAACAAAAGAGAAACTATCAGGTTATACAGCAGAGAGGATACGCTAGGCACACCTAACAAAATTATGCAGGGACACTGAAAGCCTTTGGCACATTGACTCTTTCAACATTTACACGGAAAGATTTAGCAAACTCATAAAAAAAAGATTGAGAATCTGGAAGAAATGAAAAGAAGCCCCTCTTATAATGTATCTAATAACTTACATATAAATGAGATAATTGAAATATTTTAATAATTATTACAGACCAAAACATAGCAGTAGAATTCTAAAAGAATACAAGAAACAGAGAAGCCGGGAAAGACAGGATTATTTAAGTATAGAGAAAATTTAAAAGATACCATGAATGTGTTCACTAGAAAAATAAGCTGTATAGACATAATTTTCAACAAGGAAAACTAATATATTTGATGTTGATTTTGTAAATTACCAAACTCAAAGACCAAAGGAAAGAGATCCAGTAGACAAATTCTAGAAGAGCAGATTGAAGTGGCACGTATTATTAGTCAGAATAATACAAACAAAAGTGAAATAAAAAGTTTTCATCTATAAGACTGACAAAACATCAGTAATATACATCAATATTTATTTGGTAGGGATGAATGATTAAAAGAATATATATATATATATATGTATACATATATCCAATAACTATCCAATAACATTTTAAAATTCAGTATATATAATCTCTTTTTCTTATATAATATTAAATATACTCCATAACTATTTTTGCAAAAAATCTGCAATTTAGAGTAGATATGGTTTCCCTTCCCAAATCCAAATCAAAATGTGAAAGACGAGATCTGGGCATGGTGGTGAACACCTGTTATCCCAGCACTCAGGAGTCTGAGGCAGCAGGATTACTGCAAGTTTGAGACCACTCTGGGTTACATAGTGAGTTCAAGGCTAATGAAGACCCTGTCTCAAACAAACAAAACAAAGCAAAACGAAAGAGAGCAAATGATGGTATCTCCAAAATGTTGCTGAAACTCAATATCAAATGTGACTGCAGATTTGTACTTGGAAAAACAATTATTATGAATTTGTAGTTCTCCTGATAGGATTAACACTCTGATAAAAAACGATTTGAGAAAGCTCTCATTCTCTCTCTCTCTCTCTCTCTCTCTCTCTCTCTCTCTCTCTCTTTCTCTCTCTCTCTCTCCTCTTCTCTTCCTCCCCCACCCATCTCTATCTCTCTCTCTTTCTATCTTATCTCCATCTCTGTCTCTATCTTTCTGCTTTCTCATCTCTTCTAATTTCTCATCACAAAAATGGTAACCCACCTGCAGCTATTGGTGGTTAAGTAACTATTTCTGTTCTTCTGCAGCTACTCTGTTTGTTCCCATGCTGGGTGCAGGTAGTCCTGGTCTGGAATCCTTTAGCGATTCTCCCTTCAGTGCTTGGAATTTGTACCTTTCATCAGGCCTGGTCTTTCAAACGGTAAATAACACAGGAGTATATGCTTCTAAGGGGGGTAACCATGAAAAGCAAGAAGATATTTAAAATTAAATAGTAATTTTTTTGTGGAATATATCTGGGGCTTCTAGGTACCTGACCTGAATTGATACTATAGCATGAAGCACACAAACATATTCAAAGGCAAAGGGCCAAGAAATCAGTAAGCCAGAGGATCTTCAATATGATATGATTGTAAATGCTGGCTGCTTTTCAGATTAAGAGCGTGCTTTGAGTCCTTCATTGCCTCTGATATGCCCATAATGAATTATAAAAAAGAGAAAAGAATTTGAAAAGTAGTGTCTGTAATATTAATATATTTTCCTAAAAAGACAAAATAAAAATAAAGCCTACCCTTTTACAGGTGCATACATGTTTCTATTAAAAGTAATGGAGACTGTTAATATTAGTTTTTGTATGAGCTGCCCTGTTGCTAGGCCAAATTATGTGATACATACCATACGACTTAAAGGAAAAGAGGTTTAGTGTGATGCACGGTTTAAGAGGGTTCAGCCGACACTGAGGCAGAAGTGGCACAACAGAAGGGCCTGGTGAAGGAAAGCTGCTCAATCCAGGGTAACCAAGAAGCAGACTGAGAGGAAAGAGCACGAAATTAAAAAAAGTCTTTCAGGTCATACCTACCCTTTCACCTGACCCTTCTATCCTACCAGCTCTGCCTCAGATCCAGCTGCCCACTGACTGAAATAAGTGACGTAATGATCCAAAACAAATCTTTCTTCCTTTAAGTTGCATATTTCAGGTATTTTGTGCTGGTAACAGAAAAACTAATACAGAAAATTGGTACCTGAGAAGTAGGGTAGTTTTTGTGCTACACCTGACAGTGTGGTTCAGAATCCTTTTTAACTGGTCTGTGGGAAGAGTTTGGAAGTGTTTGAAGATGTGTATAGAGAAAACCTAGAATATTGTAAGCAGAGCTTGATGGGCAATTCCCGTTACAGCTCAGAAGACCAGAATGGTGAAAGAATGGGGAGCTTCAAGGTCAAGCTCAGGAGGTTTCTGATGGGAAAAGGGACTCTAATGGAACTTTGACTGCAAGCCATTTGTGTTACATTCTGGCAAAGTGTGTCTACATTTTGCCCATGTCCTGAGACTTTGTATGATGCTAAATTTAAACGTGGTAAATCAATTGATCTGGCAACATTCAAACTGTGGAACAGATACTGCTGGCTGCTTTTAACCAGATATACAGTCAAACTCAAGAGTGAAAAAAAAAGAGGCAAAGGCTTTGACATATTTATAGTTTGGCCATCACTGCAAATGACAGAAGTAAACCCAAAGAAAAGAAAAATGCTTTATACGTTTGTTAATACATATTAGAAACCCCAAGCCATAGACTGTCTATAATTTTCCATTTTCAATACCATCTGCATCTGAGAACGTTAGCCATGAAACGAATGTAGCGACATTTTTAAGTCTAAGAAAGGCATTATGTGATTAAACAACAGGTAAGTCTAGAAATAATCATCAATTCGTGAGTCGCCTCACATATGTGGGCAAGAAAGGACTGCAAAGCAACACAGCCCAGCACTCACACCACTGAGCCTCCACAGTGTAAGTGTGCACCCAAGTTATATGCCACACAAAGGACATCTCACAATGTTCCCTATCCAATAGTCCTCTCCCAGACCTTCTTTCAGTTGTGTATGCAATACATACATACAGTCAAATTCAGTCCAAGTTTAAATCAGAATCACAACACACACTGGAAAACTCATCTATTAATATCATTGCACACAGAACTAGAAAACTACCAATAAGTTGCAAACTTGAGCCTTGTTCTTTTCCGTGTATTTTTCTATTACTGTAAAAGGCTTTCTTATCCAGCAGGACTATCTAACTGAAACCTTAAGTCACTCAAGAAGAAAACGACAAACATGTTTAGCTTATTAATCTTCGTACATGGTTACAGCTATAACCCGTGATAATATTGATTGTAACTATAAATATCCAAAAATACGATTATGGGAACTACATCAATGCTTTGATCCTTAATCTTTTCAACGTGACTGGCTTGAGAGACATCTAGGACATTAGTAAAACACATTCCTCGGTGAGTCTGCCTGGGTCACGGGGACATGATCTTGGGGACGGTATTTGGTCTGCCCCCCTCCATCTCCAGCTCTTCCGTGCTCTCTTGGCTTCCTGGCTGCCGTCAGGTGAAGAGCATTCCTCACCCATACCCTTTTGCTGTGATGTTTCTGCCTTGGAATCAGCCAATCATGGACTGAAACTTCTGAAACCATGAGCCAAACTAAATTCTTTTTCCTTTAAGCTGTGCACACCAGGTATTTTGTCCCTATGACAAAAGACTGACTCATACATAAGCCTAGATCAGTGTGTGACTGACATATAGAAAACACTTGATAAGTGTCAGCAACAGAGAAAAATGGGGACATATTTATAAAAATGGGATTAGTGTACTAGACTTTATTTTCAGATGTTAAAAACATAAAGACAAACTCTAATATTTGTTCTCAAAAGAGTAACACGAGAACTCACAAGTGGTTCTTTATAGTATCTGTTTACTAAACCAGTGTCTCATTAGCAGATGAAATACACACGCCCTAAACATAGCCCATGAAAATTCTGCCAGCATGGAACACATTAAGCTTCATCAAAATGCTTCTGGAGCCCATGAAATGCTTTGTTCAAGCAAGCCACACCAGAACCAATTATTAAGTGACTAGAGAGATAAATGTAACTATTAATACCACACACCTGCTGTTCTTCTCGCTGCACTTTGATCTAACAGATGATGATTTGTAATGGCACAACCCCGACACCCATCCACCTGTAGTTTATTAGGAAATCAGCCAAGTAACAGTACTGCTTGTTACTAGCAGCAGGGAGGCAGACACTCAACAAGTCAATTTGTGTCATTTCACAGGTGATAACTTCACCCAGAAATCAACCTTAGCACCTGGGCTGCCCTCCTCCGTGCGGGGCTGTGATATGCAAATTGAGCATTCCCAAGAGCAGATGTCTCTGCCTGTTCAAAGCCTCCGGTTTTATGAATTATCATGTAGCTTTTGAAAGAAATGTAAGAATGAATTATCTTTGCACAGTGTGCATTTGCCCAGTGCATGCCTCGGGAGTGTCAAGTACATTAAATATTTACCTTAGTTAGTATTTTTTACACACTATTTACATTTCATCTGGCAGTGGAGCCTTGGAAGATGTTTTTAAAGCATGCAAACAACCACTTAACTACTTATCCAATTGCAGGACAGAAGGTGTCAGGCGTTCCCTGCAATAGCCATTGCAGCAAAAAATAAAATCATCACGTGATTTTTGCAGAACAAAAATTATAATTTTCATGGCGGATTTGTATTGACTTACAGATTTCATTTATCGGATTGTAATCAGGCTTCATTTGCATCAAAACACCATTATCATAAATTCGCAATATATAAGCAGATGCATTTTGGGGGTGGTATCTTTAATATTTTGTTATCATAGAATTTATGTAAGACCTAAGGAACAATACATAAAAATAACATACTAGGAGCAGCCAAAAAAAAATGAATATTACAGACCAAAACTAGATTTCAATGCCCAATGTGTCTGTTAATATTCTGTAAAAATTTAACATACACTCAGTGACTGTCTCATGGCCGAACAAAATAGTGATGCTTTCACAAAAGAAGTGATGTTTTAAAAAATTATCTGAGCTAATATACGATCAAATTATCTTCTTCAAGCCATCTAGTTCTACTCAGTAGACAATATTTTTGTTATTATAGTTAAAATTCAAAAACTATAAGGAAAGGATTTTATTTTGAGCTTGAAATGTATTTCGTGAGAGTTGTTACTAAGTCACTTAGAAAAATTTAACACTATCATACTTTTTCCTAATACAGCTAATTTTTCTTATAAAAAAAGGCATTACTCCATAATCTACAATTGATATTGATCATCTCTGCTTTCATTGTAAATCAAAATACTGACAAGTTCTTCAAAACTTGGTATTCATGGGCTACCATGAAAGATTAAGGAGCTTTATGAAGGAAAATTGAATACAGACCTTGATAAACATCACATGTGAACCAATCCTGTGTACTCTGAATTGAGTGTGTGATCGCGTTCTGATACATTGCCACATGTCTTTGTCAGTGAAGGTTAAGAACAGAAACTTCTTTTATTAAGGGCTGCCAGAAAAACAGGTGCCCAAAATGAGATTATATAATAAGAAAATAGTTCACATGGTTACGAAAGAGGGAGATTTCCATGGTCTGCTGCCAGTAGTATAAATTCTAGTTAGAGTACAAAGTCTTGAAAACTAGAAGTGCCAGTGGTGAAAGTTCTAGACTTAGGGCAGGAGGAGACCAATGTCTCAGCTCACA
This sequence comes from Hystrix cristata, assembly GCA_004026905.1. Classification (NCBI taxonomy): domain Eukaryota; kingdom Metazoa; phylum Chordata; class Mammalia; order Rodentia; family Hystricidae; genus Hystrix; species Hystrix cristata. The sequence continues at coordinate 71,586 of PVJO010000344.1, forward strand.
CAGACCATCAGAGAGAGAAACAAATTCCACATTCCTCTATCTACTCGCTCTACTCAGGCCCCCAATGGGTTGGATGACACCTGCCCTGGCCAAATGGAGAATCTGTTTTAGTGAAATTCAAATACTGATCTCTTATGGAAATGTACTCAAAGACACACTGAACTAATATTTTATCAGATACCTGGGCATCTTTTGGCCCAGTCAAGTTGACACAATTACCTCATGATACCATATTACAGTGTCTTAAGAACACCAAGATTTGTTTTTCTGTGTCTACCACAAGTCTCTTGGGAAGCTCTTCTCCCGGGCTTCTGTCTGGTAGGGGCGGACCCATCAGAGTGGAAAGGTTCAAGTCTTCCTTAAGAAGTTCCCATGAATAATGATAAACTTTATTAAACTTTATCTTCACTACAATTTTATTTTAAAATTCAGTATATTTATAAATAAATATGTAGAGTAGTATTTGTAACCTTTTTCTTTTTAGAGGAATTTACTAGTTAAATATTTTAAAACTGATATCTATAATTATGTAAAGAACATATACTAGGCATACATTGCTGCATACTGTACTGTGCATTATGTATCCCATATAGAAAAAAAAGCATATGAAAGGCAGAAAAAGTCATATTAGGAGAGCAGAAATATTTAAAATATTGTCTAAAATATTTTTAAAAATCAGATTATAGCCGTGTCTGTTTTCCAAAGATATTTCTAAAGTTGAGATTTTCCTAATCTTTTAACTTTCATTTGAAAATGCAGAATTCCCAAATAAACACTAAAATTTAATGTATAAATATCTTTTATTTTTGAATACTAAAATAAGTACTATAGATCTGCAAAATCTTATCCTAAAACATATAGTTGGTGACAGATTAAGTCTGGGTGTAATTCACATTTAAGATTATAACATAGCAGAATTTCATCTAAACATTCTACCATTCACCTGAAAATTTACTGGCCTAAATAATCACCATTTTATTGCTATGGGTTAAAAAAAGTTTTTTTTCTATGGGTGAAAAATTAGGGCCAAGCTCATCGGGGCAGGTTTTCTCTGTTTTGTGTGGTGTTATTTCTAATGGCCCGATTTTATATTGAGGATTCAACCCTCATTCATATATCTAGGGCCTCGCTGGTTTTTGTCAGCCTAAGTTGCTTTGGTTTTTCTCTACATATTTTCTTGTCCGTGTAGTTTCTGGTTTTCTAGGACCTCTAACTCTAAAATTTTATTCAAGCCTTGTTTCCATGGGCACTCAGAATAGCAAGAAAGCAAAAGTAGAAACTTTGGGGCCTCTTAAGTAAAACTGTCATAATGTCACTTTCACTTATTTTCATGGATCAAAACAAGTAAAAAGCTCAACTAAGAATAAAGGGAGATGAAGTAGTACACGTGATGAGAAAGGACATGTGCACAGAGAGGGATGGCAAGAATTGGGACCTCAACTGGCTGCCGTAGCATTATCATACAGAGGCACTTGGAACTGCCTTTGCTTTTCTCCAAGATCTCCATCCCTGTCCAAAGAAATAAATTGTGCTGACTAGTGAATTACAGTGTGCTGCATAAAGTTTGTAAGTCCCTATCTGAGTCTAACTTGTCTATATTTTTTAAAGGAATATAGATAGATGATTTACACTAGTTCTACCAGGTACAAAACCCAGCAAGGACGCACAAGCAGTGAGCGTAAAAGATCCAGCTCTAAACTCCTACCCACATTATACTGAAATACAGCTTCCCCCACACATCTTCATGTACAGAGACAAAGTACATCCTGTGTGACCAAAAAATGAACATAGAGAATTGCACATGGAAGTTGCTAGATCCCTGATGCTTTCTTTTGTTTTCGTTCTTGCTCTTTACCATATCATTCAGTTTTATTAAAGCCTTATGTTAGTATACTCAGTGGACTCTTTTAACTTTATTCAATTATCTAACCTTATATAATTTTTGCTGCTATTATTTTATAAAGTTGGTTATAACTCAGTATTAAAAACAAAGTATTATATCCATTCATATTCAAAGTCCACACAAAGAAACCTAGACCTTAGTGAACTGCTTATCTAAAAACAAATTTTTGGCTGAAATCTGAATTTTTCAATTTCTATTAGAGGTAGAGGGTCAAAAATACTTGCTTTTTACAAACATTAATTTTACTACTAATAGTACTACCAATAATAATGATAGCTAAAATTCACTGACTATTTACCATGGGCCCAGCATTAAGTCATTCAGAAGTCAAAAACTCCATGTGAGATGTTTTAAACAATACTGTTACATTTTATAGAATTCCAAATGCGACATATAAATTCTCCAGACACATTAATCTTCCAGAATCGACCCACTTTGCTGTATATCTACATATGCTAATTTAGTGTTTTTGCACTATCTTATTTTGGGACATTTGCAGTTTTAAGACTAATAGACTTTGTAAACTTTTCTTTACCAGAAAGTGTTTCTATAGGATATTTCTAAACCATGTTTTCTCCTAGAAAGTTTGGAAAAAATGACTAGATTCATTTTAAAATATGTATAACTCATTTTTTTCAAGGGAATGTTTTACACAAAGTATGCCTTACCATATATGACATATATGGAGTATTCATTAAAATAGGAGTATTAAACTATCCTCTGGTTTGGAGTACTAGTTTTATGAATAAAAGAAAGATTCCCTGACTCTAAAAGAATGAACTCCCTTAGTAATTATCCTTTCTTTGCGAAAGGGCTGTCCTTTAGAGTAACTTTAAACTAGACTCTTATTTTCCGCATACTCGCCTCAAAGGGCACATTTTTATGCCCTTCTCAGAATATTTGAATAAAAAAAAAAATTAATCAGAGCTGAAGACATTTGTCTTTCTTGAATTTTTTTTTTTTTTTGGAAGAATCCCGTGTGGTTGTGAGAGTTTCTTCTTTACTGTAGGGCATTTATGTGTCTTGGAATTGACGACATCCACTTTTAAAGAACACTGAATACAAACTGAGGTCAGGGGTGATTGTCTCAGGTGCTCAGGAGGCCGAGCTAGTGGGGCCACTTAAGCACAGGGGTTTAAGGACAACCAGCAAGACTCTGACTACTATATATGACAGATGGCTAGAAGGTGGATAGATAGATAGGTCAGCAGGTAGATACATAGATAGATCCCTTGTTTGTCGGTGTTCATAACTTTACTCCGTAGTTGAACCAAAAATCTGACTTGAAAAATCCTATAGGGCCCAAGAATGAGTCATGCGCTGCATCTAGCCACAGACCTAAAGTGGTGATGCTTGTGTTAGCGCAATAAAACATCCATTATTGTGATTCTTTTTGTCCTTTTTTTGCATAAAATATCATAATCATGGCTCCAAAGAAAGTTTGTGACACCAGCTGTAAAGGTAGGAGGAGAACAGAACCACAATATAGAGTTAAAGAAAGAAATCATTGCACAATTCGTTATAAGTGTAATTTTGGGGCCTCAACATCAGTTATTTGGTTTCTCATCACTTCTTATGGAAACATATGTTCGGTTCTTGAAATTTTCAGTGTCTGAACATGAATTTCAAACAAATTGAGTTCAACAATCAAGACATCACTGCATATATATGTATATGTGTGTATGTGCATGTATATGTGTATATATATATGTATATGTGTATGTGTGTATATGTCCATGTATATGTGTATACATATATGTATATGTGTATATATATGTGATATGTGATACACACACACACACCCCCTTTGAAACTCATACCTCAGTTCCATGGATGCTGGATGCTGGACATACATGGAGCTATGGGACTCGATGTTTGCCTGCTGAATTTTGGTCTTGCTTTCCTCTTATTCTGCTCTATCCCCCTATTAATCCACTTTAGAATAGGAATATCTTGAGATTAGGTAGCTTTTATAGAGGTTCACAGCCAAGAGTTTGTTTTGATTCTCAGAGGAGATTTTGACTTGGACATTTAAACTGTTGTACACAGAATAGTTGCATCATATTAGGCAGACTTATTAATTTATCTTTTTTGGAGATTAAGTATGGTGTAAGGAGATATTGTGTGTCAAGTTGACAAGGGTCGGAGGGAATATAACAGTTAAGCTGACTTGGTGTTCTTGGGATCTGCTTTCAGAGTTGAGCTGGCGCCCTCCTGACTTGTCTGTGTGGGCACACTCCTTAAAGAGGCATGCCCTTAAGTCCTGTGGCTGGTTGCTGGCCCCTTCTTCTGGGGCATTGATTTCTTGCTCTCCTTTCTGGTTATTATGAACTAAGAAGCTTCGCTTTGTTATTGTTTAGATCTAGATGTTTCCATAAATCTTCATGTGCTCACAGTGGAATGGTCCACTGATGATTTTATAGCTGAATACAATTTAGGTGGTGAAGCCTGGTTGAAAGAGGTGGGTCGCTGGGACAGTAGTCTGGAAAGGTGCATTTTCCTCCCTCCTCTCCTGATCTTGCTCTCTTCTTCCTGTCTGCCCTGCTATGAGCTGTTTCTCCTCCACCAGGCCACCCTGTCTTGCAGCCAGCCAACTATGGGCTGAAGCCTCTACAAACTGTGAGCCAAAACAAACCTCTCCTTCTTTAATTTGTGGGTGTCAGGTATTGTCTCAGCAAGAAAAAAGTAATTAAAACATAAATCCACTACACCTTTTTGCTTAAATGTGGTCTGTGCGTGTGTGGGCAGTTAGATAGACATGAGCAGTGGCACAACTAGACACTTTGGTCAGCTGGGGAGAGATAAGCAGGGGAGAAAGGGAGGAACTCCAGCCTTGTCAAAAAGATAAACCAACCCACAGAGGATGACTAGAGACAGTCCAGCTCCAGATGCATGCACAGTGGATATGATCTGCCTTCTTAAGGTAACCCTGCTTAAAGTTTCATACATGTGACTTGCATCTCATGCATCCAGTTAAAAACCTGAGAAGGAGCCTAAGCTCCAGGGACGGATGCCATATAAGACATTGTGATGAAAGAAAAACACATTCTGTGTTTGAGGGCAGAACTAAGCTCCTCACGGTATACCATAAAAGAGAAGTTCCTCCACCAAGTTGTCACCGCTCACACCCTTGTGACCACCCAGCTTGTCTGTCATCTATATCCTGCTTTGCAATTAAACTCTGCATTCTCTGCATCATACCTCTCTCATTGCTTGAGTGAGGTGACCGTTGTGAATTCTTACTTCTGGGTTTCCAAGAACCAAGATGGTGAAAACAGTGATATCTTCCTAAAGTGCACAATGTGGAAAGAAAACAAAGGGGCAACAACAAAGAAGAAACCTGACAAACCCTACCTCAGCCAAGTGATCAAATTAAACATCAACAGTGACAAATCATTCTGATAATATACCCCATCAATTAAATGTTATGAAATAGTATTTTGCCTTTATCTCCTCAACCTATAACCACAATCCAAACATGAGGAAAATATAACGGAGGGAAATTTTAAAATAATAATCCCCAATATTGTCAATTTAAGCTAATAACATACAGAGGCATCTAAGAAGATTACAAAACGTGGCTAATAAAACAGTAAGGAAAATTTTGCTTGAAATGAGATTACTACTAAAAATTTAAGAAAATCATATTACTCCATAATGCAATCAGTATAAAATTGACTGAAATATTTTGAAGTTAAATTTTGATACTTATGTAAGCTTTAAATTATTTATAACTGTCCTAACTTTCCTCAATGCTGAGACACCCACAAGTTAAAGGAGGAGAAGTTTATTTTGGCTCACAGTTCGTAAAGATTTCTAACCGTAGCCAGCTCACTCCAAAGCAGGGCAGCACGGACGAAGGGCTTGCTAGAGGAGTAACAGCTCAGGACATGGCAGAGAGCGTCCAAGGGAAGAGGGAGGGAAATCCACCCTTCCAGGGGTTGGGTTGGAGATTTAGCTCAGTGGTAATTTCCCAGCCAAGTGTAAGGCCCTAAGTGTAAGTCCCCGGTAGGAACTCGCCCTAGAAATATGTACCTTTCTGGGCCACACCCACAGTGATCCACCTCCTCCAACCAGGCTTCACCTCCCAACATCATATCTAGCTGTAAACTCACCCAAGATCCAATCACCTCCCAAAAGCCGCACCTGGGAGTGCAAGAGGCACTGCGGAGACATCTAGATATAAGACACAGCAGTAACTTTCGACTCAGTATCGATTTCAAAATATTGATATTTTACCTTTAGAAAATAATCTTTTGTTGAATATAAAATGTTATAGTGTGGAAATTAAAGGGCTTGCATAAAAAAGGAAATTTAATGTAAAGAAAAATATTAAATAAAGATGGGAAATGTTCTTCTAATTGGGAGAATCCCTTTGGCTCTTTTCTATGCATATAAAATAAAATTCTAATGTCAGTTTCTGTGTAAATAAGCTACAAAGAAATTGAAAGCACTGCACAAAATGGTCAATCAATTTCCATTGCTCAAGATATACTTTAAAGCTAGGAAAAGAAAGATGAATTAGGTACTCATAGTTGAAAAAGGAATAATCTGGACAGGTATTATTCCACTACTCTTATTAAAATTATGACTCATAAGGTATTACTACTTTGAGTGAGCATGCATCTGAAAATACTTTTCAGGACAAATATGTAGTAGGAATCAACTAGTGAGGAAATATCTTTCCTAACCATCCTTTATAATTTCCAAATACCAGAAGAGAGGACTATATATATTATATATACATGATACATATGACATGTATTCTATATATAAATGATATATATGACATATATATTATATATATATGATATTCGCTTCTAAAAGGACAGTCTGACAGATGGGTGTGTGGATGGCTATTGAGAGGGATAGACAGACGATATATAGGTAACAAGTTGTCGTTAGACATACAAATAACCACACTCAAAGAAAACATGTCAGTCAACAAGGAAATCAGCAAGAGTTCTTTTGAGGAAACAATTTGAAGCAAGTACATTAAGAATCATAGGGTAACATTTCAAATAAGTAACACTTCTTCTTCAAGCAAAATACAGTAAGGACGAGGGTCACAATGTAAGAAATACAAAATAAGTTATGCTTTTTTCCCTTCAGCTGTGTTTGTATAACGCTTTCATTGAAATCACTTACATGTTTTGGCGATTTGCATTGTATATAATAATAGTCATGCAATGCGAAGCCCTGTAGAAATTCTATGGTACTAAGAAAATTAAATTAAAGCCAAACATTAAAAGTCAGAATAATGTGACACCCCAATAAGAGACACTTTAAGCCACGATATTGCACCTGACAGTGATTATATCACCAACACCTAAGAAAATGAAAGTTGATTAATGAGATAGAGATGCTAATTTTGAAGGCTGAAAATTCAAATATGCTCAATAGTGTGATGATGAAGTATGCAAATAAAGAACAGGATGCATCCTATAACACGGACTATGAGAAAATAATGAAAATTAGGATGGTCGAAAGAACTGCTAGAAAATATGATGGGAAAATGAGTCAAAACTAACCCTGGTGGACAGTCTTAATGTTTAGCTATTTGAATGGGTTTTTTTAATAAATAATGATCAAAACTAATAATTTCACAGCTACAAAAACATGAATGTAGTTTATTTTTGTAATATCAATTGTGTCAATATATATATTCATAAAACTAATCTGAATGTTAGCCTACAAGCAGAAGTTGAAAGAATAAATGAAATTAGTATTCTTAGAAAGTGGGTATTCTGCAATGTGGATGAAGTTTTAATAAGCCGCGTCAACAATGATGGAAAGGATATTTTATAGTAATTAAACAATTGGTTTAGTGTGAAATTCCATTTGGTTTGAGAAGATGCTTTAAACTCTGATTTTCTTTATTTTTAATCATTCCCAAGTTGCTTATTTCTTAACTTCAAAAAGTCCTCCCAATCCCCAAGATCTTAAGAAACGTGACATTGACCTGCTTTTCCACCTTAGAATAACACCTGCAATTATGATGTTACTTGGCATCATTTACTTCATTACATTATGTAGATTAGCTTTCAAAATGCTAAGTAGGATATTTTATTCCTTGAGCACCTGTACTGCCATTTTATCTTTTATATCAAGACTATCAAAAACTTAAAGCAATTTTACTTCTTTAGACTGATAAATACTAAAGAGAAAAAAAATTATTTTACAATAATCAGAAAAATCCCTGAAACTACATCAATGGGGAAAGTCGACTTAATAGAGCTAGGAAACATTGCATTATAATTAGGTCAAATTAAAGGGAAAGAAGTAATATTGAAAAATGTATCCAATTCCTACAATGCCCCAAATGGTCAACATCCATTATACAGCCTTCGCTTAAAAGTCCTTCGCTTAAAAGTCCTTGCTGTCCCGGAGGCAATAAAATGCATGACACACGAGCAGTGATGGATTTCTGAAGCTTCTGGAGAACACCAAGTCCTTGCAGTCTTTTTACATTTTGTCCTTTTTAAAACATTGGCTCTGCATTTATGTCAAGTTCCTTGAGAGTTTAGTGAGGTTATTTTTAAAATCTCGTAAATATTTAATATAGGACTAAAATTATAAAATATATTTCCTTGAGAGACCACTTTACTGATAGAAAGGGAGACCATATCTATTAACAATCTTTCATTCCAATGATGTCATTGGGGGAAAAGCATGGTATTTATTTGGAAGAAATATCACTTACAAGAAAATAAAAATAACTGCTTTGTCAATAAAAGTAACTACTTTATCAGCTTCTTTGGTCATTTGATCTTTCATATACTTCTGCCTAAAGCAGTAATATATATCAAAGACTTTTAACACTGAATCAAAATATAGCACTTCAAGCCAGGCAATTTTTCCAAAGGCAGTAAATTTAAGAGAAAGTGTATATTATATTTTCCTAGAATAATAAAACCAATGCCATACTTATTTAAGATGGTTTTTAAAATAACAGGAATAATTTCTAAATGTATTCCTATTTTCACAGACACACAAAAAGAACTTTCAAAATTAAACAATTAGGGTGGAAGAAAAATTTTCTATAATTTTAACCACATAATTCACATATATATATAGTTTAAAAGAATTTTAAAGTGCTATAGAATACTGTCAATACTATCATTGATAGTGAGCAACCATCAAGAAATTTTACATTTCATCTTTAAAAAATTGAAAATTTATTTGGCCTGAATATGCCAACATAGCTGTTTACAGGCATCTATGTTGGATTTCTTTGTGGTAATTTTTTATTTTTCCAAAAACACACACACCAATATACAGAGTAAATACAGTTTAACAAACCTTTAATATGTTGTACTTGATCCATTCTTTAATAAATGATTTAAGACAGCCTTATGTTAGATACTTCCTTTTTTTCTAACAAAAGAGGAAATATTTAACTACTGATTGACATTATCATTTAAGTAACTGCTACAACAAAATATACTTAATGCGTACCAACAGACACTGTGTTGACAGTCTCAAAACAAAAATGCATAAATCTTATCAAATCAACATTAATCACCAACTTTATTAACACTAACTCACACATCTTTGTGCTACATGGTAGAAGATCCACAATAAAACACAGAATTCCTCTAGGGATTAATTAAAATTAACTGCCTGCCCATAAAAACTGAATTCTAAAGAAATAAAGTCACTGAATAAAAGGCAATAGGAAAATCACTTTATCATGTGCAAAGAAAGTAAATGGTTTGAAAATAGCATAGATTCCCTTGGTGCATATCGAGAAAACTAGATAGAAATGGAAGGACTTGATGAGGTTGGGGGTTTAGTTTTTCACTTTTTCTAAAGAAGCACAATCCTCAGGAAGAGTCTCCAAAACTTCCTTTTCACTTTATTTCCCAATGACTCTGTACGAATCGAGTAAGTATCTTATACTTAGAACAACTTAATTTTAGAAATTAAAGCTAATTTGTTGATTCTTGAACTCAGTCTATCTTAGTTACTCTTATCCTTGATGTTCAAAATATCTGACATCCACATATCAGAGGAGGAAACCTCAGAGTTCGTAGAGGTTTCTGTTCATAGTCAGCTGGCTCCAAGGCAGGATAGCACGGCAGAGAAGAAACAATGTGTGGCAAGGCAGGCAGAAAGCAGCCAGTAGATGGCCTTCCTATCTCTTTTCATTCCATTCAGGCTACGAACTTATTGGTCGGTGCCACCAACACCCAGGCCCAGTCTTTTTCCCATTATCTACTCCTAGATCTAAACCACCCAATGGAGCTAATCTATGTATCATGCTCTTAATGCAGTATCACACAGCCATGGTCCAGCCACCCCCATCATTTAATAATTTAGAAAAAAGTCATAAGTGTTGCAAGATAAAGTGTTTTATGGTGGTCAAATAAATGCTTTTGGATATCGCTATGTATATCTTTATTGTTTTAAGAAATATCTTCATTCTTCCAGGTGCATGCTAATAAACAGGGAAATTATTACACAAATCAATGAGTTACATTACCACTACATATTCTGAATAAGCTAGTTCACAATTAGCAAATGTTTTTTAGAGTTAGTAATTTGGATTGCTGTTGTTTTATAAATAAAAATAAATATTGTTTGGTAAGAGTTTTGTCTCATCGACCAAATAATTAGAAGTGAAGTTTCTTTCAATAATTGTTCAGCAATTTTTGTCACATGGGAAAGAAAGAAAACCATATGTTAACTCAATACTGTGGTTGCATAGATGTAAACATAATAATTTAAACAAAAAGTGATGCTTAAATACATCAGAACACTGATATGAAAGTTCCATCCTAAAATATTGTTGTGTATAAAGATATAACCACTCCACACAGCACTTAGAAAATGTGTAGATAGTTTGAATAAAACTCTGCTCCTGAGATCAAATACAAACCACACCATTACAATTTATAGTTAGGCAAAGAAATATAACTAAAGAACAAATAAAACTTTGTCATACCTTTACATGATCATAATAATATACACATTGCAAACCACAGGACATGGATTAAGAAAGAAAACTGTCAATAGTTCAGTTAGGAATCATATAAAACTGTAAATTCTTAAATCAGCAGAAAGCAATTGTGTTTCAGATGCTTGGAAAGCTTATGTTGAAATTAATTCTGTATCCAAGTATACAAATACTGAATAATTTTATAAAAAGGACTGTAATATTTCCATTCAGCGGTGTTGTTCAGACCTTAATTTTTAGTGCTTGCTTAGCAAGTGCAAGGCTGTGGGTTTGTTTGATCCCCAACACCAAAAAAATCCTTAATTTTTATAGAGATAATTGACATAGAGATGATGTCCATGAAGATATATGTCTCATTACAATTGAGAATATATATATCATAGAATTTATATTTATCTAAAATGAACACAGCAAAATTTTTCTGTAATAGAATAACTTAAGATTACAACATAGAGGGAAAACTTTGAAATTAAGAATGAGCCATTTATGGGTCTTTAATCAGTGATTTGTAGATTATATCAAAAAGTAAGCATTTCCCACTTGTTAGAAAATACCTGTTAACAGTTTTTACATTTTAAATTATTAGTAACTATATCTTTGGTTTCTTATCTGCCAGTTCTCTTTGGCAAAAATATTTCACTATATTAGGCTTACAATGCTGAAAACAGTGTTTCTCTTCATCACGTCCTATACATTTTCACGTGTTCTTTTCTGTCACTGTCCTCCCTACATTTATAAGGCTATATAAGCTTATATACCCTGATAACTATGTATCAGGCACCAATGTAGTGGTTGCCAGTATGGCCATAGAAGAATCTCCACCCACTCCTCAAAATTAGAACTCCAGAGGGAGGGACCAAAGACTGCTCATATCTGACAAGTACCCTTAAGTCTGAGCAAACTGTTGATCAGGAATTAGAAGGTGACTAGAAAGGAACAATGTGAAGAACAGCTGTCACACAGTGGGAAGAGTGAACATCTGTAACAGCAGTGGGTATGAAGACTAAGGACATAGAGGGGAAAAGGTCAACAAAATTTGAAAATTAATTGAATGTCAAGTGCAAGAGAAGAAAGGGGCATAAAGCAATGAACCAGAGATTTCTAACTCAAGAAACTAGGCGAAAAGGATACTTCTGACATGGCAAAAGAAAAAACATCTTCTGGGGATAGGAAAAATTGTGACTGGGGGGACATATTTAAAGTTAAAATCTCCATTAACATCTAGTAGGCAATTAGCTTTATGAAGCCCAAAGGCAGGACAGAAATCAGAGTTAAGATATAAGTTCTGCTGGGAGCTGAAGCCTAAGGGTTGAATGTGCTGGCACAAGAAAACAAAGCACAGATAGGCTAACAGAGCCATGAAAATGGGAAAATGTGAGTTCAACATACACCCACACATGCACACACACACGCACACACACACATCAAAGAATAAATTGTCATTACAGCAAAGCAGGTAAATAATGCTAAGTGTAGAAGAGACAGACTATAAATCTTAACTCTCAAAATATCAAATGAAAGAGCAGAGCAAGTCAAAAGTGACTCCAAGATTTAATCCTTGGGCGACTGAAAATTTAATAGAAAGAGATGAGATGAAAAGCACTAATTTGAGAAGGGAAGGATGTATTTGCTTTACCTGTTAAATTCACTGTATGGAATCTATCTAAGATGTGTGCATTGGGCAACTGGTGGAGAAACTGGAAATTGGGTAAATTGGTGTGAATTATGTTATTAGATATATAAATATGTAACAATTAACTAAAATTTGTTAAAAGTCATTTGATCATTCCATGTATTTCAAACATTTCAAAAATAACATCAAGTAAGAATCTGACAAAAATAACATCAGGTAAAATATTTCAGACAAAAAATTTGACTTCTTTATGTGTTATTTGATTCTTACAATGAATCTCCAATTATTATTATTATTAACAATATTTTAAATATAAAAATGCAGTACAGTACAGAGGTCCAGTGACTTGCCAAGGTCACATAGCTATAGAGATTGATCTACCACATAATTGCTCTGAACCAGGAGGCTGGCTGTTAACAAACATGTGATACTTAAGATTTTAAATATTCCTTGACAAAATATGAGTTTATTCTGCTAAAATTGAAGAACCGAATTACTCCTTTAGTGATTATTGAAGGCTACTCAGGTAACAAAATCTGTAAGAAAATTAGCAAAAGATTAAGCAAAATCAATTTTCTTCTTTCAGAAACAGGAAACACTTTAATAATTTAAAGTGCATATTTATCAAATAAAGCATGTATTACACAATACATGTATAATACTATGTCTACGTAGATCTTATTTTTACAAGTTTTTTTTTAGTTTTTTTTTTAACTTCCAAGACTTTGCATGTTTCAGAAGAATAAAACAAGAGTTAAATTTTTGTACTGAGTTGTATGCAAATTTCCTAGTTACTGATTTATAGAGTTATTTTTACAAAACTATAGATCCCCCAGAAACTTTGATAATTTTCTTTTCACAAACAGTGGTTATTTTTATAAGATAATATAAAAGAAGATAGGCTGCATAGTAGTAGTGAATGTTTGAAAGAAGGACAATGAGTTCCCTCAACATGAACTTTCTCAGACACTCCAACAATTCTGAAAGTAACCAGGTGGCATGCACTATAATTACATGTTATAGAAAGTGAACAAAAAAGATTTCTTCAGAAACAAACAGAAAGTAATATTAAAATTCTTCCTTTGCTTTAATGTGTAACAATGGTACCATACATTTAATCTAAGATTATCTTAAAACATTCAGGATAATATAGAAGTTAATATGAAGGCACAATTGTTACACACATACATACACTATTAAGTACTATCAATTGTTTATAATGTTCTCTTTTTATAGGTAAAATCAAACCATCAATGTTTCTTCTATTTTTCATTGCAGAGACCTAAGTTTTATTCTAAATATTTACATCCTACCAGCTACATATGCTATCATTGAATTTTTCAAAAACATCAAGGCAATTTGTGCCCACTAATAAATTCTAAGGAGATTTTGTAAGCAAGTAATGTATTGTATTTCTTAATCTATCTTTAATAAAGTACGACTGAATACTGTACATGGTAAATGTTTTTAAAATAAAAATCTTTATTTCTTAGATTAGCATAGATCTTTCTAGCAATAGAATTTTGCAAAAACTGAATTAAATTTTAGATTCTGTTAGAAAGCTGAAATGAGTTTTCAACATTGAAAAATTAACCCTGGAGGTACTTGGGAAATTGTGTATACTGCTTACCGAAATCATAGAGTAACTATGTCCTTTTTATTCTTCAGTAGATCAGAATAGACTCAAGAATTTAAGTACAAGCCTACATAAGTCTGTAGGCTTATCTTTACTGAAATTAATGTTAATCAAAGTAATATGTTTACTTTGTTCCCATATATATTCTGACTTTGATTTTGGAATACAGGCATATTTTTTAAAAGAGCAAGAAATCCACACAGGTACAGCCAGAAATCTCTTCTACCTTATGTCCTCTTAGAGTTTCTAGATTTAAAATAGTAGTTATGAATACTATTTGCAAAATAATTTGAGCTAATATAGTTTCTCTTGTGAAAGAAAAACTGTATCCATCTCAATAATGCTTGTGTTGGAATGTTTAGGTCACTGTACAACTTTTGGGATAAAACAAGGTGAAAGAGAATCTAATCAGGAAGATGAATCAGGTCATAAACTCCAAAACTTTTCCCACCTTGTGCAAATTATCATTACATACTTTCAAGTTCACTTCCTAAATATCAGCACCAACAAACTCTGTCTCTTCCTCTCAACTACCTACCAATCTGTACTACACACTATTCTAATTCAGATCCTCATCATTTACTACTTGTAATCGCTTCAAAAATTAATTATTTTCCTAGTGAATTTATTTGGATTCTTTATAGTTATTATTAAATATAAGGTCTAAAAGAAAAAGGAAAAACTTGTTGCCCACGCTATTTTCCAAAAGATATAACCAAGAAATGTATAACCTTGTAGATATTTTCAATATATGGAAATATACACAAATACATGCATATATATGTATGTATATATGTGTGTGTGCATATTTTTTCACCAACTTTAGTATTGTATGTGTTTTGTTAGTATCGCTTGGAAATTTTATTAGGCCCTTTGGATAAATCCATACATTCAGTGCTTCAGTGCTACAGTTCTGTAACATTTCAAAAACTAACTTCAAATGTCAGAACACAAAAATGAAATAAAGATCAAAACTTTATACAAAATTTGTAAGTAGACCATTGCTGAAGGCCTATTTGATTTTTATGTGGATTCCATAAAAATAAACTGAAAAAAGATACCATCCTATTTTTACACTGAGATACTCTTCATTAACTTTGCAAGTAATTTCAAAACCATTTTGATTTATTACTTCAAGTTACCATATTCACACAAAATAGTGAAAACTGTACCAAATCTGAATTTAACCAAGATTGAAAGCAGCTATATACTGTGTATACAAATCACTTTCAAATTTCAGCCCCACCCGACATCACAGTTATCTTAGCAGTTCCATCTATCTGCTAAATATTTGCTTCAGTTTTTTGATTTCTAGGAAAAGTGGCCCAGTCCTACTACTTCTATTTCCACAACCTACTTCTTTTTTTAAACTCCTTGAGAAATAATCAGATTGTCCAATTGAAAAAAAAAAAACTTTCATTTGTTTGCTTGTTTAATCTGCTGCCCTATTAGCCCCACCCTTCGAGAACCTCAATCAACAGTTTCACCTATTCATCTTCTTCTTGTGTTTGTGCAACAGCTCACCCTCGAGTCTTCTATTTTTCTATCTTCCTACATTTCTCATTGTGTGGCGTAACACCTTTGATCCTATATCATCAGCATTCCCCATTTTAACTTAGTGCTCACATCTACGTTGTAGTTTCTCTCAGTGTTCTGGTTACCCATGCCTAGCTATAGAAAGTTAACATAATTTATCAGGCCTGGCTGGGGATTTAGCTCAGTGGTTAGAGTGCTTGTCCTGCAAGCACAAGGCCCTGAGTTCGATCCCCAGCACCAAAAAAAAAAAAAAAAAAAAAAAAAAAAAAAAAAAAAAAAATTATCAGGCCCTCATAATTTTTGTCCTGGAGTATCTTTTCTAGGATGGTTATATTGAATAGAATTGGCACAGGGAAGGTTTTCTTAGTGACCATACATTAAAAATAAACAAATAAAACTCTCTCCAGCACAAATGGAAGGTAGACTTTCTTACAGCTCAAAATTTTAAAAATTTAGTGGCCCTAAACTGAATTTTCTCTGTCGGAATGCAAACCCATTGCAGCATTGTCCTAGTCCCTTTGCAGCATTGTCCGGGTCCCTTTCATACTATTCCCCTGGTCATTTTCATACTGTTGCCCTGAGATTTGGAAGGCAAGAGAAACTACCTCAAACATGAAGCTCCTGCTTTTTACTGTGCCGTAAGTATGCAGACCTTTGTCTCTGATCCAAGAACTCATATCTTCTGTTATTACTCATATAACTCTTCCAAGCAGAACTTTTAGCTGGACAGTAGGGTAAAAATTCATAATCTTGTTGTCTAAGGCTTTTATTCTTTGTATTCCCATCATTTAACAGAGCTAACATCATGGCTGATTTGTAGAAGGTGATTTTTTAAATAATTTACAAAAAGTATATTAATCGATGAGTCTATTATAGCTACTAGAACTAAAAGGAATTTCTTCTCGACAAATATTGTCTTTTACAATTTGTGGAATTAGATTATAGTACAATCTCCTATAATGTCTGTATTACTGAATTTTAAATACATAAATTTTATATTTAACTTTTAGTACCTAATGGTTCATACACTCCTTGAGGGTAGGGACCTTTCCCATCTTTACAACTCTAATAGTGCCCACAGAGTATAGTATTTAATATGTTGTAAGGACCTAATAAATGTATCCACTGATTTAGTAAATTTGATTTTTAATGTAGTCACACACAATTCCAGAGCAGTACATTGTTCCACATCATTTGCAACTGATCTGCCAACTAATAGAACTTCAACAAAAAGAATAATGAAAAATATACAGTCATTAGCTGTTTGAGCACATTTGTCCTTTTTAATATAAACACTTCTGGTGGTAAGCAGATTATTTCTTTGTAAATATTTGAATTATGGTTGTCCTTTACAATATTCTCAAGCTTTAACTACAGCATACGGGCCATGGAAGCTATGTCCTTAAGAAGTCTCTTTAACAATGTCATCGTGTTAAAACAGATTTTATAACATTTTAGCTTTTGTATAGCATTTTATAGGTGTTGAGTAGATACACATTAATTACGTTTCACACTAGGCAGGAAAGGCAACGTGCTATGAATAAGGAAATTGAAATATGAGTTGCCTACACCACACACATACACACAAACACACACAAACACAAACACACATACACACATCTATGAAAGACCCAATACTAAAAAGTGATTCTCCTACATCATGGCCCAGAGCGTTTTTAGTTCCCTGCTTTATAAGCCCTGGGCAATAAAGGAAAGCCTATAAAAGCTTAACTCTGAAGTAAAGGAAATATATACTTTGGGCTTGAAATGGAAAGGTCTCACGTCTCTTTAGTTAGGAAAAATAACCCTTCCTGAATTTGGCAATGGCATTCTTATGATCACTTCAATAACTCAGTTTAGCTCACAATCCCACTGCACGGTGCAGAGAAGGAAGATCTGCTTCGGTATGCACGTGTCCCTAAAGGTCACCACCAGAACTCTGGGTCTGTGTCTCACGGTTCAGAAGAATGAAACCACGGCCAGTGGAGGCAAGAGTTGTAAGCCAGGAAGTTTATTAAGAAAGCTAAAATAAAAAGCAAAAGGGAAAGATTCTGCTGCAGGAGGAGACCTGAAAGAGGGTTGCCAGAGAGGACGCTTTGTCTAGGTGCCTTCACCAAACCGAGAAGGAAGTGTTTCTCCTGACTATTAGGATGGAGTGGTCTCTGTATTATATGTCCATTCCCACAAGGCCCAGTAATGAAGCTGGTCATGCACAGGCCAATTCTCTGATTTGTCTCATCTGAGGCCGCCTTGGGTGGCTGAAGGTACCTCTTAGTTGTTCACTCTGAAATGCCTTCTTCGGCAGTTCAGGACTTACCCCCGTGCCTTCTTTTGTCATGCCAGTCTGATTCATTCATCGTCAACTCTGTTTTGTGGGCCTGTGTCCTAACTGCTCATGTTCAATTTATCTCCTGCCTCATAAGAAGAACTCTGGTCAGTAAAAGATGACCTAAGTATAGCAATTTAACTCATTTGAAGGGTTCCACCACTAATGTGTCTTTTTCCCCTTAAACATGATGCTTAAAATTCAAAATGATAGATTCAGTAGCAGCTGAACTCTGCTAGAAATACATACCTCTGAACACTTCTGCTACAGACACTTATCACAAGAGAACCAATTAAAAATTTCAGAGCAAATACAAATCCCCTGAATGCTTTGTATGTACTTATTTTGCATGGAAGCATTTTTCTAGGGAACTGTGCAGGACTGATCTGATTCTTATTGCTTAAGGGAAGACTGAGGAGTTTGTAAGGGAAGAATATTTCTAGGATCTAAATTAGTAGATGAGTAAAATTAACAGCGCCTTAAAAATTTAAATTCCTTAATATTTATTTTAGTATAAAACAGCATGTAGCTAACTTACTTTGTTTGTTTGCTTATTTTTGAGGTCTTGGGGTCTAGCCCAGAACTGCTCTTCCACTGAGCTATATCTCCAGCCTTATTCCTTTTTACTTTTGAGACAAGGTCTAGCTAAGTTGCTTGTCCTGGCCTTAAACTTTTGATCTTTCTGCTTCAGCTTCCTCAGTAGTTGAAATTACAAGTATGCGCCACTGTATCCAGCTACATCATTTCTCATAGAGGAAATTTTCCTTATAAATCAAGTTCTTTTATAAACAAGAATGTGTTCATTCTCCATTTCTCTCATAGACCTTCTTTTAAGCCCTCCTCATAATAATTACAGTCTGTAAAATCCTGGCGTCAAGCATTTAATTCTTCAGACTCTGTCATCTAAGTTTTCGATGCTCTACCTTCCAGCTCAACTTCAGTGCCACGGCCCTAACAATTTCACAGCACATCTCTGTCTCTAGTCTATAAATTTACTCTCCAACTTACACCTTAGTTCCTCACTCACTTCACTAATTAACTTAGATTCTATGGCCCATTGTTGCATCATTTCTGGGCATATCCCCAAACTGCGTTGCACGTTTTCCCCTAATTTATAATAACTTGACTAAAACCCCACCATTGTCTGAAGATGTCTGTTTGATGGTAGGTAGTTTATAACGCATTTCAGGCCAGCTGCTGACCTGTGCATATCACCTCTCCACTAACTATGAATTTGTTACTGTAACGTTTACTCTCTCCTACATTATGACTTTCCATTTTAACAAAACAAATCCTGCAATGATATAGACATGCTTTAAAATAAGAGGGAGTTTTTCAGTAGAAAGATATAGAGGAGAGAGGGAAACGAGGAGAGAGCACAACTCTAAAAGGTGTTTTCAACATAGATATTCTGGTAACAGCACAGAGCAAACACTGGATAAGAAGGGAAACATGAAGGAGGACACACTTACTGTAGGTCGAAGAATCGTTGAATGCTGTAAAAGACTAGATGAGTTGGAAATAGGCGGCTAGAATAGAATAGCTAAATTAGATTTGTAAGCTAAGATATAATTATTGTTAATAGTTTTCCCATGAGTGTGTAAAAAAGTAGAATGGAGGAAAAGTTACAGAGCATCAGGATGTTGGTAGAATAATTACATGGTTACAGAAAAAACACTAAGGCAAAAGTAGCGATGGAGAGGAAGACAGTGATCTAGATGTGAAAGCTTTGCCTGAATGTGGGCTGAGGGTGGGACTGACATAGTGTAAATCAATGAGGAGCTTCCACGCGAACTTGAGAAAAACTGAGCCATTGTATGAGAGAGGGGAGAAGTTGGAATGAAGCAAACCGGAGCAAAATTGATGCCATCTAGTCCCACATGCAAGCAAGAGAAAATATAAAAATAACAAGCAAGGAAATAAAGCACGATCCCCAGCACTAGAAAGAAAGAAAAAAGAAAGAAAGAAAGAGGGGAAAAAAGGAGATAAAACAACAGATATCGCTTCACTGAGAGGGAGGTAGGGGAAACGTCCTGAGTGAATGGTCAGTTTTCCAGGGGAAAGGACATGTGAAGTAGACTGATGAAGGCAGAATCACTGGTCTTTGCAGATCTCAAGATGCTGTGGGGTGAAAGGACAATGGTATCCTTGGGGCCTCTGTTTAAATTGGCTATTCTAATGGGATATTAAAATTATCCCTGATTTACATTCACTAACCCCAGGAATACTCTCTAGTCTATTTAGTGCATTCATAAACCATTTTATAATTTCACCTGATTAAATATATTTATATTTGAGTCCTAGCCAAGAGAATGAGTCAGAACTTATTTGTTTGAGTAATAACACACTTAGATGGAAAATAGAGGTGGTCAATTGAATTTACCCTAGAAAGGTTCAATAGGCAATCAATTCTGTAGCCAGATTTTAATGGCACACCCAAAATTAAATGGTCAAATATGTAGTGAAACCCTTGAAGGGTTGCTCCTGTCTTCAATTACATATTTCTGGTCACTAAGGATAAAACTGAACCAAAACAAAAGTTTAATGACATTAAAAAATAATTTACTTCTTAGCATATCATCTACTATGAAAATTATAGATTAGAAAATCAATTTTACAGCTGATACTGAACAAGGGAAATTAACAGTATACCAGGAAATACATAATTGAAAGTTAACTTTTTTTATATAGATAAGTCACTTGTAAAATTAGTTAATCTCAGAAAGTTCATGATAAATTAAAAAAATTGAATAAAGGAAACTGGATCTTCTTTCAAAATCATATCATTTTTGAAGACAAAAATGCCCATCGTTTTCACAAAATATCTGCCAGCTGATTTTAAATGTAAGTGTCAGCTGATCAAAGTGCACTCTAATTGTAGTTATCAAAAGATACCAAAACAATATCACTATCCACATAAAATATTCTTTATCTTAAAAAATATAATCTCTTAATTTTATGCTTGCTTATAGTTGCATTTTCTGTAGTCAGTGCTGGTTTTAATAGCTGGACTAGAAAGTGGGCATATAAAAGGAATATGAATAATTAATATGTGCATAGTAATAGCAGCTGGAAAGTGTTTCAATGTACTTTATAAGGCAGGCATTACTGTCTCCTCTAGACATACGGAAAAGGAAGCTTAGAAACTTAAATTTGCCCAAAACCTCAATACCCATTAAAAAGTCATTCATAGACTGTATCTTTTTATATCATAAGAACACAATTTTTGTATATTTTACCTCGAGATGCTTTTAAAATCACTAATTTAAAAATTAATATGGTGCTGGAAATTAAGTGGCTAAGCAATGTGGGTAAAAAAGAAATCATAGCCTATAAAAAAGGAGAATATTGTACACAAAAATTTGTCACAATGACAGCAACTAAAAAAAATGTATATCTGGGAAAGCAAGATATTTTTTCAGTTGGAAAGATGTGCAAAGAGAACTGGGGTTTTAAAGGATTTGGCAGGATAAAAAATGTTTAGTGGAATAATCTGGGAAAGAAACAAAAGGGATAAGAAAGGGAGCCAAAAGCTAGTTTGATTTTGTCAGCTTTTATATCTGACTGTTGAAAAATCAAGACTCTCCTGCCCTTACTCTTCTTGCATGTGGACTGAATCTCATTCAGTTTGTTCAGAAGGGTTCTCCTGACTTACGGTATTCAGTAACGGGAGAGCAGCTCAAAGACCCGTAACTGGGATTTTTCATTTTTGGTTTGCTGTGTCATGTTTTTAATGAATTGGGCTAGACTAGAGCTAAATAATTTCCAAGTGAGTTTCTTTCCATAGAACAGAAATAATTTACTTAGACAATAGGGCATGGTAACTTGCAAAACTTAACCAATAATAAAAACATTTTTTTTAAAATTGTCTTTTAAAGCTTTAGGTTTGCAAGGTTACTCTTCAGATTTTTCGAAGTAATGCCACTTAGTAAAAATAATTTACATTGCTGATGATACAAAAGTAATAAATATATAGCTATCTGACCTCATTTAGTTGAATTTAAGTTAAAAATGAAAATATGGGTAGGAAGCTTAATTATTACAAAGAATATTTTGTGCCCACCTCAATTTTAACAGAAGTTTATATTTTAAGAGATATTTACATCTGGAAAATGCCAGACTTCAGCTTAAATTATTATAAATAAATTCTTTACATTGAATTGTGGAAAAACAGAATATACAAATTGCTAATGAATAAGAATGTAACAAAAACAAAGTGAGTCCTTTGTAAATTATAAAGTATTACTGAGGTACATATGATTATTCATAATAATCAATGATTGAAGAAAACACAGTAAGAATACATTTCACTTATATTTTTCAGCTTCAATATTTGATAGTTGACTAATTTTTCTGATATATTTTCTTCTTAAAGCAAAGACAGGTCCCAAAGATCTGTTTTGCATGACAATTTTTGTTTTACATTTAAAATTGATAATAGAAATAGTTTTACACTGGAGTCATTTACATTTATGCTACGGCAAACCTATATATAAAAATTATTGCTGGGGATTTAGCTCAGTGGTTAGAGTGCTTGCCTAGGAAGCACAAAGCCCTGAGTTCGATCCCCAGAACAAAAACAAAAAAAAAAATATTGAACTATATTATTCTATGCTGAGAAGATACAAAAGTTCAGAATTACAACTTCATTTTATCTTTTAAAAATCTAAAGAGTTAGCTGAATATATTATATAACACAAATAAGTAGTTGATTAAAACTATTTATTTTTATTTTTTTATACAGAGCCCCCCTGTGTTGCCCCGGCTGGCCTTGAACTCTTTACCCTCCTCTACAATCCTCTGAGAAACTGGATTACATGGAGCCTGTCCTGTGCTTTTCTTCAACCAGTTAAGTTAGAGCACACTTAAAGAGCAATGTTACCTTTCTGATTTTTTTTTACAAATTACCAAAGACCTGCAACTTTACTCTTCATTGAACTCCTCCTAATATTGTTCATACACAAAAATCTCTTTAATATATCTTTACAAAAAGATGCTTTCATCTATTTTTCCCACACAGAGATGAGAAAGGTCCTGTACGCGTGCTTTCCGAAAGCACTTCAGAGGATGCCACGACATAATTGTTCCTCACTGAGAAGCTGAGCAAATGCAGTTTCTGTTGCTGTCTGAGAGTCAGCCTTACTTATTTCTCTCCTCTGCATAACTTACACATCAAAGTAACTGCAAGTGTTGCCTGGAGTTGGTCAGTTCTGGGCTGAAGTGAGTTCTCCTGGGGAGAGAAGCTCCAAGATGATTGGTAGAATTGGTTTACTTGACTCTGACCAAGATTCTAAATTCTATTGAATTCTAATAAAATTGTTGACATGCAGATAATTATGTAGATCCAAGTATTTGCAAGTCCACTGCAATAGCTACTCAGACCAAGTATTTATCAAAATAATATCTAGGGGACCAAATTTTTCAAGATTATTAATTCCATAGAGCATCTTTGTTCTGTCATTTACACATTAAACTAGTCTCTAATAATTTTTGATATATTGCCAACCATTACATACACTGTATATTACTTCAATGTGTTTACTTAAAATATCCATTTAACGGGGAATATCCTACTACAAAAAATACTTAAGACCATGGGAAGTGAAAATGAATTTTTTTCTTTACTGTTTATTTAAAAAGCCATTAATTCACATTAGTCGTTACTAAAATCAAGTTGGTTGACAAAATGTATATTCTCTCTTACATTTCACTCCATTTCACTCCAATGAGCTTATTATCTTAATTGTCCATTTAAAAAGGAGAAACAATCAGTTGCTCATTTTGTTGCAATACCTATCTTTTTTGCTTGCCTCTATTATTGTTCTGACCTGAGGTTAATAAATCTAAGAAACAAATGGAAAGATTAATTTAATTTTAATGTCTTCTCGGTATTAGATCTTTCTGCTCTGTTGGCTCTAAAGTAAACATTAAAGGAAAATGAACACTTAAAAATAGCGTGTCATCATTCTATTTGAAGCCTCGAGGTACAAAAGGTAGTAAACAAACAAAAGGGGTAGAAGAAATGGAATACAAACGTATGAGTGATTGTACTGTATTTGATGTCATTTGTTCTTCGATTGTTCTCCTTATTGTCAGAGAAAATTCTTCAAAGCATGAAAATTGAATTTTGATATTTTGTGAATACTATTTTAATATTTTTTTTAAAAAATAGACTACCTATGACTTTCAAACTATCACAGTTGCCTGAAAAAGCAGTGGGGTTTATCCTGAGGGCAACAGGTAAAAATCTATAAAGACAGGCTAAAAAAGATTAAGTGCTCTCTGGGGAAGAATGTAATTAAGAAAGATTTCACTGAAATATACAGAACTGAACATGATAGAAATAATGTCAAGCAGACTATTTTCCACTTAAAGAAGATAACAAGACCAGAGTTCAGGAATGGGACTCGGGAAAAAAGGAAATTCAAGGCAGATGTCAGGAAGTACTTTTTCATAAAAAGGATCACAAATACTTGGGAAAACATTCTAAATAGAAAAGCTAGAGGTGATGGGAAATCACTGGCTATCAGGACTGAAGAAACCTTGATATTTTAAATGTAGAGAATAATAAAATTGTAGACTATAGAATTTTCATGACTTCACATGATTATTTTTAACTTTAAATAAACAAGTTCAAAATAAAAATTACACAAATATGATTGTTATAAATTATGAAAAATTACAAAAAGGAGGGAGGCAGTAGTAGTTTTAGTAAATAAACTTTTCAGCCACCACATGTAAAGCATTCAACAAATCACCTCCGGAACTGGCTCTGTCCTTTTCATCCTGAGCTTACGGTTATGCCTTGAGTCAGGCACCAATGACCGGTTCTGAGTTTTTAGAAATACAGTTACTTATCCTAGAATCATACATATTTGATAATTGCTTGTGCTCCTTATATGTATTTGGGAACTGCCAGTGTTCCAAAGATGATTCAATTCCTTACTTTTATACAATTGTGAATACACATTAAATTGTGTATTACCACAATTTAATTTCTCTTACCAACCTACAATTTCAGGTCCTAGTGAAACTCAGAACCAGAAGATCCAAGATTCTTTTTCTCCTACTTCCCCTGACCTGCACTGACATCCTACTTGAACAAGTCTGGACCTAAAATTATAGTTCAGAAATCCTCATTCTCTGTAGAGAATTTGGTTTAGAGAACATAAACAAGGTGTTTTTACTAAACAGAATTAGCAACCATTTAATTAAAAATACAACAAAACATAGATGATCAGATCATGCTGATTTTCTATATCCTATTCACGTTATTTAACCTTAGTCATTTTTGGTTTTTAATTATCTTTTGTTGTACATTGAAAACCATTGTTTCCAGTAATATTGAAATATTTAATTAACTCTCAACATACCTTTTCAAAATACCAATATTTTTTAGTAGCAATAGGCCTTATGAATACATTTGAAAGTTGTTTTTGTAAGAGACTACATTAAGTAAAACAGTCCAGATCTGCATTCTAACAGACACCCGAATCTTCAACATGGGAGGGCACAGTGAGCTGTGCCTTCACCAAGCACCAAATCTCCAGCCTTCATCTTGGGCTTCACAAACTCCAGAACTACCAAAAGTCAGTTCCTTTTGTTCCCATGTAAAACACACAGAGATACACACACACACACACACACACACACACACACACACACACACCCCCCTAATGTGTTTTCTCTATGCATGTCAACAACTTGAAAAAGAGATACATTTGTTTGGTTGGACTTTATGCTTTCAGAGAATTCTTTCCGAAAGATTTCCTTTTCAACTCCACTTTATTTTTTGAATATTAAAAATGTTTTTATTCCAAAATCAATACTTAATAACAAGTAATTTTCAGAAAAATATAATCTCCATCTTGTCTCCTCAGGTGTGTGTTCCTTTAAATAAAGATTATTTATGAATGCCTTTTTATACTTAAATGTTGCTTTTTACAAATTTGATGAAATATATAGGTAGCATTGCAGTAACTCTGTCTATCCAGTTGTCAAAACCAGAAACATGAGAATCAGTCTCATCTCCAGCTTTGGTTTTCTTCTTAACACTTTCCTCTGTGCATCATCTGTCATGTTTTTTCTTCCTGTTCGTGTCTAAGGGATATCAAGCTATTCTCATACCAACAATTATTTCTCCTTTCAAAACATCATCCACATAACCGGCAAAGTTATTTTGTCTGATGAGTTTGGGCTTATGGAAAGTAAATAAGTGAATATATTGAAGTTTATTAAAGTATAAACCATACAAGATTATAACTTTCATCAGTTAACATATTGTCCACAAAGCCAAGATTCAAACTGAAAGCTAAAATGTCAAACTAAAAGTTCAATACCTTTTCTATTGCAAATGTTTGCTTCCCTGAGATACCTTAATGCCCAGTGGATTTCTGAATCACTTTTCTTTATTGTCAGTTTGCTTTTGTTTGTCAATTTTGTATATTACATTAAATTATACAATTATGTGTTAGAAGAAAATACAGTCATAAAATAAAAATAGTCTAAAATAAGCTTCAAACATATATTTCATTTAGGGTGCATAACTCATATTTGATGATAGAATTAGTAAGTATAACTCTGAAAGATGAAATATCATTTTTCAGACACTGGTCTAGAGAGTTAACTAAGTCCACAGTATACTGCTTTTGGATAGACATTTACAAAATCAAAAACTTTGAATCTCATCCCTAAGAGCTTAAGCAACATTCAAAAAAGCTGAGTTCTCACATAGATGTACAGATGTATAATAAAGTTAGGATCCATGGAACGCTCCAAAAAAAAAAAAAAAGTTTTCTTCATGCTTCTTACATACTTCTTTGATATATTTGATATCTTGTCAGTGAAGCCTTGAACAAGGGGTCCCTGGTGAGCAGAACCAGCATTGATTTCACATAACTCTGGTGATTCATGGAACACGAATATTTGTAAGTCTTTGACTTAAAGCATTAACCTAAGACCATATATTTAATAAAGCATAATTTAGTCTGATTAATTGTAGTGTACATGAATTTATTAGAATATTTCCAATCAAGAAACTAGATACAGTTGTCCCTCAGAACCCTTGAGAGATTGGTTCTAGGATTTCGCAGATACACAAATCTGCCGATGCTCAAGCTCTTTATTTAAAATGGCATAGTATTTGCATATAACTTACACATATCCTCCTGCATACTTTAAAACATCTCTAGATTTTTTATAATACTTAGTACAATGTAAATGCTATGTAAATCATTGTTATCCCGTAATGTTCAGGGAATAAAGACAAACAAAAAAAGTGTGCATATTAGTTAGATGCAAGTATTAAAAAATATGTTCCATTGGTGGTTGGTTAAATTCAGAGATACAAAGAGTGAACAGTATGCACATTTAGTTTCATATTAAAAACTCATTATTGATTTATTCTAACTGTTCCATCTAGACAAAATCCTTGGACAATAACTTAGTTGTATACCAATCTCTCTATGCAAGTGCAAACCATGTTTGTCTCATGTATTTGGCTTATAGAAAGTGATTAAAGTGCCTATATAAAAATCATATTACACACTTGATTAATGTGCAATATATGTTCATTATATACTTAAAATTCATTCATTTGAAAAGAATTTTACTAACAAGTAAATTCAACTTATGCCAGTCTATAAAGGGATATAAGACATCCAAATGAATAAAGCTGCATTACTTTTCTTGAGGTATTTACAATAAAGGAGAAAGCACAATTGTAATAACAGTGCAAAGTATATAATAAATGTCCTGAAAGTTCCACTTGGTCAAAAAAAAAAAAAAAAACAAGGAACCCAAAGAAATGAGGAGAAAATAAAATTTCTTGGGCATTTTGGGAAGGATTTAGGATGACATATTAGTCACAACAAGGGAGGGCTGGAGAGCAAAGCCTGGAGTGTGGGGTGCAAAGGAGAAGCCAAGGAGCTGACGACAGAATGCAGGAGGATCGTGGGTCAGAGGGACAAGTCCACTGACAGTGAACTGCGCTTATCCTACTTTCAATCTAATAAGTGAGCCTGAAATAATTTCATACGCTGACAGAAAACACTGAACTTCCAGGATAGAAATAAAGAGCATTATATTATGATTCACAGTAACAGCAGAAGCAAGAGTATCAGTACTTTCTTGACCTGGTCCCTCAAGTGCCAATCCCTGCAGAAAGACCAAGTTATTTTTAATTCAGTGTTTGAATTCAAGACTGTATTTACCAATGAGCATCTTGACATTAAGTTAAATTCAGTGTATTATGTGGAAAGTTTCACAGATAATTTAGATTTACATTCTTTGTTAAAAAGCCACTTCAATAGTGAATTTGAAAAAAAATCATGAGACTCTAATCATTACTAGTTACTAGTTGTCTATTGTAAATATTTTATATGTTTGTATGTTATATGTTTATATGCTCAGAACTATGCCAGAATTTGAAGAGGAAAATAATTGTGAATGAAAGCTTCATTTCTTAAAAATTTTCGTTTCACCTAGGAATATAAAGATACAAGTATACTCAGAGAAAAATTAAATGCTTGGAGTACAGATTAAAAGTATATGTATGGTACAAAGAGAAAAAATAAAAAGAAAAATTTAAAATAATTAGTCATGGAATATTAGATTGTGGCTTATTAATTAGAAATTGGTTTCCATATGTGTCATGGAAGATGTTTCAATATTTAATTAGTACATGTGTCTACTCTTCATATGATTGGTACAATATTGCAGTGTTTAAAGTACCCAGCCTGGAGTCAGTGCACCATAACTGAAATACAGCTGTTTATTTTAGGATAAGTTATTTCAACCTTTTCCAACCTATAAGTCTCACCTTTAAAAGAATCATAATAAGTGCATCTATTTCATGGATTTTTATCTAGACTAAAAAGTTGGCCTATGTAAGTGTCTTTCAAAATTGTTTGCGACAGAGTAACACTTTGT
This sequence comes from Hystrix cristata, assembly GCA_004026905.1. Lineage (NCBI taxonomy): Eukaryota > Metazoa > Chordata > Mammalia > Rodentia > Hystricidae > Hystrix > Hystrix cristata. The sequence continues at coordinate 100,508 of PVJO010000344.1, forward strand.
GGGTTTTTTTTTTTTTAGGTTTTGTTATTTCCAGCAACTGATTATGGTACAGAACATACATCTGCAATACCTGTACGATATCCAATCTGCCACAGCTGGGTTATACCTACTTACAGCTGGAGAGAAGGGGGGAAAAGAAGGAAAGAAGCAACAGAAAATGAACAAAAACGGACTCTACCCTTGAAAAACTCACATTTCATTATGAACATAAACATGTATGCAATTAAAATACAGCTGCAATATTTTGCTTAGAAATAAGGGATAAGGAATATGGGTAGCTAATCTGCAGAAGGGAGACATTTAGGAGTTTCAGGGGCTGTGAGTGAGAAGGTAGGCTAGCTGGAGAGGACAATAAATGTAGCCACGCGGTGTTAACAGACAATGTGCAGAGGGGAAAGTTCACTTTGGCTTCAGTATTTTGTTCTCTGGGAAAATTGACTATAATACAAAGCTATCGTGGCAAGTTAAATCCAGACTTCATAGAATTTGGTTATGTCATAAAGATTTTTATATCAGATGAACTCAGGTTTTTTTTTTAGATTTGTACCATTTATTTCATATTTCATATATTTTTACAGTTATGTGAAAGGAAAAGGGAAAGAAAAGGCTTTTCTTTAATTCTTCTAGCTTTTGGTAAATTTTTATGGTGACTATTTTTGTTAAAAGTAAGTGTACGTAACATTTTATCACTCTGCCGTTGGAAATTTGAGCCAGGCCCAGGGCTGTAAGACCCTCTAAATAATTAAGACATAACTATCAGGCTGTGATTCCGTAAATCACGGGGTTAGCCCCAAGACTGAAAAGGCCCTCAGGTTGTCTCACCCGCGCCCACTGCCGAATCCTCTCTACAACAGCGCCACCAAGCGGCGATCGAGCTTCCGCCTGAGGAGCTGGCCTAGGTTTAAAAAAAAGGGAGGCGGGGGGATGGGGCGGACTGCTGCAATAAATTAGAGATAATGGATAAAAAGTGTTGTGTTTAAGATAAAACCTGTACCAGTATTTATCAAGTTCTCCAATCCTTAAAGATTCACTTTTAAATAGAGTTTGAAGATTATATTTGAAACGGCTATCTTCTAACGTTAAAACATTCAGTTTTACATATTTCTCTCCATATATACTATTTCATACTGAAGACAGGAAACTGAAGCCAGAGATTAGAGAATACGAACAGAAGTAGAAGCAGAAGGAAAGCAAAAAAAAAAAAAAAAAAAAAAAAAAAAAAAAAAAGGGTAAAATGAGCAAGGCATTAAAACGGCATGATGTGCTTCTATTTGTCGTCGCTTTTCATTTTTATTTAAAGAATGAGATTAACTTCATTATAAAAGATTTATTAGTGCCACAAGTAATGTTAGATCAACTAATGTTTTTATCGACCCAAGCAATAAACATTTAGATGTTTAAAACACTTGGCAAACTATAGGGAGAATTTGAAATGAGTTGAAAGGAATGATCGCAAATAATGAGATATGTGCTGCTTGTTCCTAAATATACACCGAGTTCCCGCCTCTCATGCCAACTCTGTGTTCAGGAAATAATTTCATTGAGCTGATGCTACAGATTCTTTCTGGCCTCACAGAGCCACTAAAAAAAACAGAAAAAATATAAATAAAATACCTTAGCCAACACTGAATGCAAACAAAACTTTCTTCTTGTGGAAAAAAGAATATAAATTATTTACCCATGAGAACACCAGGTAACTGTGTTCATTCCTTATCACAATAAATACAGTATTGTTTATTATGCATACAATGTAATATCAATTCTGGAATTTCAAACTTTAGGTATCTCTTTTTTAAATTCATTTCACTAGTCTAAACCATCAATCCATCGGTAACATAAAATGTGACAAAAGGATACTTCATGTTCAAACACTAATCCCCAAATCACTCTTTCACCATCTCAACAGTATTTTTATTCATCTATATATTTGGATGTGGTGCTTTGTTCAGAATGACACATACAATGATGCACGCGGACACACACACCCTTACCTAATGGATGCGTGTAGAAGTGAGTGACTTAAGATGAAGGGAAAATAAGGGAGGGAAGATTATAAAATCAGGCCCAAGAAGCCCTACCAGGTGGTCCATGGAAGTTGCTCAAAGGAAGAGAAGACCATTAGATGAACCTAAAAATAGACTTTAAAATCTTTCTTCTCAGACTCATCGGACCACAATTATTGTCATTTCGGAAGTGCTCATTACACTGACTCTGTCTCCACTCTGTGGCTGTCATTCAGTGTCATTAGAGTCTTTTACTGCAGTTGGTTCAAATGATTGAATACTGCTCTGTGGGTGTGCCTGCTGATGAGGAACGTCAGCATAGCTTTTAGGAATCCCTCAGTGAGGGAGCCCTGAGTGACTGGCTCACTCTCCCCTTTGGAACAATGTGAGACTGTCTCCTAACACAGACCCCGTCCTAGAGCCCACGCCGTGTGTCTAAAATTATGACGAACAGAGTAAACTGCATAAAATTCAGCCTGGCATTCCAAGCTTTACTAATGGACCTAAAAGTATTTCTTTTTACTTTGGTTTTATATTTCAGATTTTATTCTGTATTAGTGCTGTATTACTGCAAAGTTAGCTTTTTTCTTTCCCTTTAACTTTTTTTGGAGGATGAGTATGTACATGCTTGACCAAATAGAACCGGGGCTTACATTTTAATGAATAGATCCTCATTGTGCAATTTTACCTCACTTCACTAAATGGAAAGTTACTTTCAGTGTAGTCTGTGTTCGAATATAACTGAAGATCTGATAACATTTAACTAAAAACAAAAGTACAGTTTTATACACACAGATTTAATCATAGCACTACCTCCAAAGATAGGCCCTAGAAGTACCCATTACTACTAATCAAGTACTAAAAGCTAACTACATTTAAAAGTATACAGAATAACATGAAAAGTATACATTTTAAAGTATATAACAATAATTTTCGTTCTATGAGCTTCACAAAATAATCTACTTGTTCTTGAAAAACCTTATGAAGCACCAACTACCTATGGGAGAGTTATCATTATGTGAGGAAACAGGCCAAGAGAACCAGCTTGCCTAGAGTCACACAGCTAGTAGGGCACAGTCTGGATTCACGAAAGGCCCGCAGTCTGGCCCCTGAGCCAGAGATCTCCTCTAGACCATTCTGCTTCTCAAAAAGGCGTGAAGTTGCTATGTAGATGTGCATTTCCAGATTAGAGTTTTAGTCCTGTTTTATTAGCATTTCTTGATCCTGTAGCCACTTTTAAAATATTTGTGAGATGATTTAGATAGACAAAGCAAATAAACCACAAAAATAAGCCAAATGAAATTATTGATTCTAGATGTGATTCCTCTCTTGTACAGAATTAGGGAGGCCATTTTAGCACTCTGAGGCTTGGTTTCCTCATTTATAAGACTGGAATTTTTCTCTAATTTGTTTCCCCTATGATAAATAAAATCTGAACATGAATTGATTATATAAGCTAATATGAACTTCCTTACAGATCAATCTTGTGTGACGCAGCACTTGAATTGGTAAGATATCTCTCTAAGGATTCTGCCCTATTTTTCTCAACTGGTGAAGTCCATAGATCATGGGCAAAAGATCCCCTGGGAGACTTTCCAAAATGGAATTATGGGGCCTCTGCTTAGATCTACTCCATCAAATCTCTGCAAGTTTGGCATGAGAATGTGCGTTTTATTAAGGTCCCAGGTGATTCTTACACGTTAGAATTTGATAATCATCGCTCTTGAACAAACCTTGGTTCACCAACCTGCTGACACGTTCAAATCACCTGGGATCTTTAAAAAAGTAGAACTGAATGAATCGGAATCTTGAGTGGCCTGACGCCCAAGCATCTGGTCCTGTTAAAGCACGTCAGCTAAGTCTCGTCACCTGTGTGTGCAGCACTGCAAGCCACTGTCTGCCTTCAAGTTCACAGAAGGGTGTACGAAGGGAAGTGTACACTTTGATTTCCATAATCTAGGAATGACCACGGGAGGAGGAACTATAAAAATACACATACTTGCCAGGCTTTACTTTCCAACTTGTGAAAACATTAATGCAAAAAAGTATATCCTGCCTTTAGTTTCAGTATTAACTGCACTGGAGGCTACTACGTTGATTTCTTTTTGACCATTAAAATAGAAGTATCCATGTTCCAACAAGATGGTGTGATGGTAGGCTTGATAACATAGATCGGGGGGTTGTTTGTAATTGTGTTTGTAGTTTCCTGTTCTGACTTGATATGAACCTACTAGGGAATAAAATGTTTTTGTACACCCTCATTTTCAAAACCAAGTTATACCCTTGCGATTTAAATGGTATTCATGAGTGATGCTATACAGCTCGTTAAAGCTCCTCACTCTTTCCATATGGAAATACTTTGCTTGCAGCTATTCTCTAGGGTCAGAGGAAAAAGAGGGGAAATTATTCCTAAAATATGCTGGGAGTTTTACGGGGACATGCCGTATAGTGTATACTCAAGTGACAGTCCTTCATGGAGTGTGATGATCCGAGACTTCAACTTTGTGTTTTAGACCGACATTCACATTTTAACTTCCCAGTTCAATAAATACTACTTCAACAGTGTAATAAGGCTGGATGCCACGTGTAATACTTCTTTCAGAATTTATTTAGAAAAATCGATGTAGACTCTTTTTTCCCTTGGGAAAAATATTATTTTTTTATGTTTAGCTTTGAAAATGAAAATGATGTATAATAAGATGAACACAGAAAAGCATGATAAAAGTATATGTTGCTTAAGAACTACACATATTGAATAGAGAGGTAACCCTGAGTCACTCTGGTTACCATAGTAATAGATATTTGTAGAAAAAAACTTGAAGACTTAGAGAAACTTAATGATAATAGAAAAAAATAAATATGGCATTGTGTGGAGAAATATTACAACAGTTTCTGATAGTTATTTTAAAAGCATGATAGAATTCAAGATAATTCAAAGGAGGGCTTTACATAAAAATGAAAACAAATTTTCTTGGCCAACAGAAACAGAGATTCATACTCATGGATTTGAAAGGACCTGCCAGATGGTGCTTATAAATGATATCTTGGAGAGGGGGATATCAGGTGAGGGGGAAATCCAGTAGCTGGGATTTTGAGAGCACATGTCCCATATAATGACAATAAATAATCACGTTTCTATTTTTAGTAAACAAAAGCAAAATAGATACATTTATGGTTAGACAATAATATGTTTCCAAACACTTTGATGTTCCTGTTTCTCATCTTCAGTTATGTCGCATTGCTGCACACCAGGATGTACTGGGTAACTGGCTCCAGGTCTAACCGATCAGTGATTCCTCTGATGATAAGTACATTATTTAACCACGACCCGCTCAACTAACAGATTCTTCCCACAGTTGCCAAATTGAACTTGAAGTCTAGCAGTGATACAATACACGAAAAGGTAGAGTCATTTTAAGCATCGTATTTTAGAACTGTGCAGTTTAACAAGTGCTTGCCCAGAATAAGATAAGAAGTTAGCTAAAGAAAATAAACAAATGTGTCATTTCTTTTATCAAGAAGAAAGTTTTACAAGTCAGCTGAATCTAACCATGTACTTTGCAATGAAAATGATTTATATCGTGACCAAGTTCCTTGGTCATGGAAGGCCAGTAATAAACAGTTCACAAATTGGGCAGCCGTCTAAGGATTAAATCTGAATATGGCTGCTTCGGATATTCATTTATGAACATAACATCTGTTCTAGAATAAATGGAAACCTTCAAAATGTTATGCCCCTGCCTTAACCTCCAGAACCTGTAAACACGATCGGATGTGCAAAATTGTTCAGATGTATGTAAATATCTGAGAGAGATATCACCCATGATTATCTGAACAGGCTTTAAATCCAACTTCAAATGTCCTTATAGGAGGTACAACAGGAGGAGAAGTGGGAGGCTTCAGGGAAGACCTTGTGGCGATGGAGGAGAAATTAGAGTTACGAACGCACAAACTAAAGAATGCTTGCAGCCACCAGAAGCTAAAAATGTAGTGGAAAGATTTTCCTGTGAGAGAATAAGTTTCTGTGGTTAATAGCCACCAAGTGTAGGGTAATTTTTCAGGAAGACCTAGAAAATTAGTACGATTCCCTAGATTTTTTTTTTAATCTACATTAACTTCTAAAATATCACATACATTCTTGAGAAATGTATTTTGTGGAATATTATATAGATATAAATTTTAACGGCGAAGATTCAGCAAGAATTGAAAATAAAAGCTTGAAACTGATTTTTAAATTCTAATAAGCAATAGACTCATCAGTTTAGCTCAGAGATATTCATTGTTGGTTGAACAGTAAGAATTAGCCACTTACCATATGTATTTCTAGTGTGTATTTTGTAAATGAAAGGAACAGTCATGCAGAAATTCCATACCATGAATTAAGATAAGGACTTGGATAAGGAATTTGTGGTATGTGTCCAGTATTTCTAAGTTTTACCAAATTTATTTTGATTTTTGTATACACACATATATATACTTAGATGCATATATACACATATATATATGCCTAAACATATAGAAATAAATTATCTGATATTACTAGGAATAAAATTTAAGAAGATATTCTTATGTGAGCTGATAATTTAGGTGTCAGAAATTCCCTCTGTATTCTATTTCCAATTGTAAACTGATTTGAAAAATGACTGGGAGAATGGACTATAATTAGCTCAACCATTTTATGTTTTGTTCTTTCCTTTTAAAGGGGAAGGAACGGTTTGAATCTATCTCATCACGGTGAGCCACAATCTACAAGCTCTGGATTTCAGCTTCTCTCACCAATATCACTTTTCCTTTTCTCAAAGCATTTATCCTACAATTCACAATGTACAGTTGCACCTGCATGGTATATTCACATTCACTGCTGGAACTGCCAAGAAGTGACTCGCAGTTACCATGTTTCTGTTCAAATTAGCTAGGCTCTTTCCGTCTGTAAAACATCTGCTTTGAGTGATACTATAGCAGCTGTGATGATCTAATAGTAAACCAAGCACTTCAGTATTCGATTGTACAAAAGGGGCTTTGAGGAGAATGATAAATGACCAAAATTAGATGACGATTTTTAAGTACCTAATTTTAACCTTGCCCATAATGAATGCTTTTTTCCTCAAGCTTCTTTGCACCTGTCGCTCTTGGAAAGCAAGTAAAACACGCCTGCTGGTTGTTTAGTTCAAGTTGCATTCTCCACAGATTGTTAAGCAATGCTGAAATGGGTGAGCCACCCAGCACACTGTGCCTTCTTAAGATCTGTCTCTTCTTTTATGTTTCCTTCAATTTCTTGCATTATTCTAAGGTAGAAAGTTTCTCGAGTACAGAGATAAATACTAATATACATCAACCTAGCATCTTTAAGAAATTCTCTCATATTTTAACATATTTCACTTTAAGCTAATCAATATTTTCTCTAAAAGCTTTTACATACAAAAAGGACAGTATTTTATTTAATTTATACCTACAAATCTACAAGGAGAGGTAAATATGTACACTAAAAATATACAATTAATGAGAAGGTACTTACACAGTCCTTGTAAATTATGATAAGAACCGGGTTCTAGTCTTCAAAAATAACCCCCTCTTCCGCAAATATAAACAACCATTTCCATACCCACATTAGGAATAATTAGAATAACGAAACATTTACAATGTTATCCAGTTTGCAGAATACTTTCAGAATGATAGAGCACTTCTTTTTCCTCAGGTAGGCTTCCCCCACAACAATACAGGGCATATGATTTAATAGTTTAACAACACATTCTAGGTGAAGTGAGCTAATGCATAGATTTTATTTTTATTTATTAGTTTTATGATATGTTATTTCATTACATATAAGAGACAAAGGAAAATGAATCTTATATTTTCACTCATCGATTAAAGTACTGTACTTTCCATGTGAAAAACTTAGGGGAAGTAAATATTTACCTTTGCCCTTTAGGGCTTCCATGTGGGACTGAAAATTAAATTGACATAAAATAGATTAGTTAGAGAAAAGCACATAATTCTGTACATGTACATGGGAGCCCCATAGTAAAATAAAGACACAGAGAGGTGGCAAAATTTTAGTACTATTATAGTAGGTTGAGTAAGGACAATTAGAGAAAAGCAACTAAAATGCATGCAGAGCTTAAAGAAAGACCAGAGTGATTTTATCAAGGTCTGTCAGATGTTTCTCAGCCTTGATGCCCTCTCTGGTTGAAATAAAATGTAACTTTTATCCTCCTATAAGAAGGGCACATTTTCCCTTATGTGTGTGTTATTATTTTAGAAGCTTTTAGAGTAAAATAATCTTTATGCCATTGTGGCATATTTCAAGGTGACATATTCTGCCAACAGTTAAAAATAATATACTTTTTCTAAAATTACTAAAGTAATAGATCCGTATGACAATAGAAAAAATAATGCAAAGCTGTGTGAATAAAATTAATAACACCCCAGTGGTCAATTTTACTGGTTAGCACTCTCTAGAGGAACAAAATCAATGAAAGTTGTTGTGAAAACAGAATGAATCAATCATATATAAATCAATCACATACATAGAAATACATATATATGATGATTATATTGACAATAACAATTAAAGTTCGTAATCCACTCCTTGTCAACTTGACAAATAGAACTTCCTGAATCATATTTCATCTCCAAATAAACACACATCAGTTCATCATTCTGTCTAACATGCTACAACTGTCCTGTGCAAAAACGCAATGCACCAAAGCCCTCCCAGCATCTGAGCAGCTCCAGGACTGTTCAAAAGGACACACAGCAAAGACCCAAGGCAAACTGAGGCCCAAGACAAACTGTCAGTGTGAAACTGTAAAAATACAAAGCAAGTAACTTATTCCCAAAATACAATGTCACAGAGTAAACATTCCCATTTTAAAAAGGGAAAAGTAGGAAGATAGAGAAGAACAGGATGAGAGCAAGACCAAAACCAGTGGGACAAACCATGCCCACATCTGTCTTTCGTGTCTTCTAAGTTTCATCTATTATTTAGAAGCCTGCTACCATGTACTTTAGTCTTTTAGAGTTATGGAAATACTGCAGTTATTTAAAGTAGACATAAATTACTCTATACACACATACACACACACACACTATACATAAACACATGTGTGTGTGTGAGAATGTCTTCTTTCCTTTGAGGAAGACAGTTACTTAATCTTCCTGAAGAGTTCTTTTTTTTTTTCTTTTTTACCAAGAACATGTATTGGTACATTTTATACATAATGATCACATTTATCATGGTTATTCTGTACCCGTACATGATGTATCTTGGTTCTCCCCCTTCCTTATTTATAACAGGTTTATTTACATTTTTCCATTTTTTCCCTTTCCCTTTTCTTTCCCTTTCTCCTTCCTTCTTTTACCCCTTCTCCCTTTCTAGTTCTCCTCTCTTTTGAATATTATCTTTCTCTTAACTATTATCTATTATACCTCTTTGTCTTTATGTACACTTATGGTTTCTCAGATCAGAGAAAAATTTGATGTGCACTCATGAGTGACTGATTTATTTCACTTAAGAGTATGTTCTCAAGGTACATCCATTTACCTACAAATGACTCTAGTTTATCTTTTTTATGGCAGGGTAGTACTCCATTGTGTAGAAAACCACATCTTCTTTAGCCATTCCTTAGTTGTTGGGCGTTTGGGTTGTTTCCAAGACTTAGCTATTACAAATTGTGTTGCTATGAACATAGTTGTGCCTATATCGCTATGGTATGAGGTTTTCAATTCTTCTGGGAAGATATCAAGCAGAGGAATAGCTGGGTTAAGTGGAACTTCTAGTTTTAGTTTTTTGAGGAGTCTCCACAGTGATTTCCATAATGGTTGGACTAGTCTACATTCCCATCGACAGTGGAGAAGGGGACCTTTTTCCCTGCAGCTGCGCCAGCATTTGTTGTTGGTTGATTTCTTGATAATAGATGTTCTTTTGGGAGTAAGATGGAATCTTAGCATTGTTTTGATTTGCATCTTTCAAATGACCAGTGATGTTGAACACTTCTTCATATATTAAAAGGTTTTTGCACAGCAAAAGAAATCACCAATAGAGCAAGACAAAAGTCCACAGACTAGGAAAAAACTTTTGCCAGCTGTTCCCCAGACAAGGGTCTAATGTCTAGAATATATAAAGAACTCAAAAAAAATCAAACCCCCCAAATGTAAAGACCCAATCCAAAAATGGGCAACTGAAATGAATAAACGTTTCACAGATGAAGAAATAAAAATGGCAAATAAACATACGAAGAAGTTTTCAACATCCCTGAAGAGTTCTTAAAACTCTCGATATAATTGTTGAGTCAATGCACCACCAGCTCTGAGTGTCGCCCTATAGTTCTGCTCCGTGTGCTCTGCATCCTGATGTTTTTTCAGGACTTACCTGTAGCAAACCATTACATTGATTCTTTCAAACGTTAAAAGTTCTTTATGTATTCTATAGTCTAGCTCGCTCTCCCTCTCTTCCTATACACATACACACAGTAAGTCCCCGACTTATAAATATTTGGGTTGAGAACTTCCACAGATACTGATGCACCTTGCATTACAATCATTTGTAGATGCGAACAAATTGCAGAAATAACTTACGTGTCTGCTGGACAGTTGTGCCACTGTATGCTTACTGTATACTGCAACAGTGTATAGTATCTGTGTGTGTGTGTTTGGTTTTTTTATGTTTTACATAGTATATGTGTCCCACAGGTATATAAGCCTCACTTTGTCAGACTTATGTACGAATCTGATTTATGAACATTCTCCAGGAACAGAACTCATTCGTGAGCCAGGTACTTACTGTATATCCATTTACACATATATTTGAAAGACCATAGAAATATATAAACATATGCATATGCATATACATACATGTATACATTATATAGTTATTAGGCCATATTTGTCAGTTGTGCTTTTTTTCATCAAGGCTTACTCTTTAAACTTTTTACATAAAAATCTAACTCTATTAAACAAAAGAGTAGAGGAATTAATCACTTTTGTCTTACATTTATTACTTTTGTAACCTATCAGATCCATGACAGAGCTTACTGACTGATACTAAGCAAAGATGCTTACCATCTATTCTTGTTTTGATTCTGTATTTATATACTAATGTGTTTAAAATGTACATAGAAATATTTGTGAGCAGCTTCTTAGTGCATGGTCATCTGTAGTACATGTATTGCTTCAAGCCAGTAAGAAAGGATCGACAGCTGTGCAGCAGCTTTGGAGAACAGGCACAGATTTTAATTTTACATAAAAATTCAGTTATACTCTTGCTTTGGTGTGAGCCAGTGTCGGCAACATGGCGCCAAGCACAAACTTCTACCTTCTGGTTTAACACAAATACAAATAACATAATATTTTCATCAGTGAAGACTCACTTTTTACATTTCAGTGATACTGATAGATAATCCTTTCTTGAATAAAATGACCAGGGTACTAATGAGTCCATCTTTAAAGAAAGTATTTCATATGCATATTTTATATAAATAAATTATCCAATAAGAAATGAAGAATCCAGTGTCTTTACACAGAAGGCTATAGCCATTTCGACTTTTTGAACTGTCTGCACAGAGATAAGTTTCAAGAGATTGTTCACAATCATGGAATTGAGATTCTTTACTGAAAGATCAAAGGACCTCCCTGTGAAATGCATTTGCATAGTCTTAGTGGGAAACTGAACTCCAATTAAGATAATGTAGATTTTCACAAAATTCTCTGACTGATTGCACTCATTATTAATGATTTTCACTGTACATCCTGTTGTAATCAGAGCAGGCACAGCAGCTGGATTTTTCATTATCAAGAAATTCTTTGAGCTGGGAATTTAGCTTAGTGGTTAGAGTGCTTGCCTAGCAAGCACAAGGCCCTGAGTTTGATCCCTGGCACTAAAAAAAAAAAAAAAAAAAAAGCAAAACATAAAAAGAAAGAAAGAAATTCTTGCTTCTGTTCCATCTTGTTGTTTATTTGTGTCTCAATGTCAGATTTTTTTCAGCTGTAAAAGCATCACATATTCTTTTCCTAGTGGCTTTTCAAGCAATACCTATATCTCGTCTAGACTTTTTTTTACAACTTTTTCAAAGCTGAAGCCATGATTTGGCTGGTTCTCACAAAAGGCCACAACTGGGTGTCCAGGTGGGTCATGGATCCATAACCTTCATTTTTACGTACACTCTTTGGCTTGTTCCTTTCTGGCACTGTTCCCCTGCTCTGCTTCTCATCAAGAACTAAGCAGCATTCCTCTGCCACTATTTTTTACCATAATGGTCTTGCCTTGGAGCCAGCTAGCCATGGACTGAGTCCCCTGAAACCATAAAGCAAATTAAATGTCTCCTCTTTAAATTGTGGATATTGAGTATTGTGTCACAGTAACAGACATGCTGACTAGCACAGAAAGTTAGTACCAGAATACTGATGTCTTTGAAATGATTGTAACTGACCTTCTGGTTCATAAACCTAGTTTGCAGGAGTTGATTACAATGGTTTGGAAAAATGGACTAGAGAAAAGCTTGAATGATATAAGCAGAATTTGATGAGTGATTCTAGTCAGAGCTGAAAAGACTGAAATGCTGATAGGAATTCAGAGTAAAGGCTGGGCTCATGAGCTTTCTGATGAACGCAAAGATACTATTGGAAAATATATTAGTGACCATGCATTTTGTATTCTGGCAAAGACACAGTCTTCATCATTTTGCCCTTTTTTTTTTTTGGTGCCAGGGATCGAACTCAGGGCCTTGTGCTTGCAAGACAAGCACTCTAATCACTGAGCTAAATCCCCAGCCCATTTTGCCCATGTTTCAAGACATTTTATGAAGCTAAACTTCATGGCAAAAGACTAATCTAGAACAGTGAATGTCAAGATAGTGTAAAATTCAGGCTGTGGTATCAGTACTGCTGACTGACTTTAGTTACATTTATACTGAAAATCAGAGGTAAACAACAGAGTAGAATAATTTGAAAACATAAATTTTGGCCCAGAGTCAGGGGCAAAGGAGATATAGCTGCTGAAGGTATTAACACCATTAAAAAGTAACCATTTACCTTGTACAGGGAAAAGAGGAAAAATGTCCTAAGTAAATCTCAAAAATCCACAAAACTCACATCACAGGCGCAAATGTAGAAATGTATAGACTCTTCAATTAAGAAGAGGGTCTGGAAGCCCCTGCACAGAAGTGCAGCTTAAGGAGCTGGTTCCCTGGGACTCACTGCACTGTGCTAAGTCATGCAGGGTCTCAGGGGCTATTGCTGCCATGTGCCAAGGGGGCCCAGCTAGCCCGGACTGGAGGTGTACTATGGTGTAATCCACGTGATACTGGTTTTACTAGCATGCAGAATTCAAAAATTGTAGGGTAAAGGAAGCTTCCACTCAGATTTCAAAGAAAATCCTGGAAAACCAAGGAAATAACCCATGCGTAGTCACTGCATGAAGCTGTGGGAATGAAGTCAAAGGTACAGTGGAGCCCCCAGGATGTCAGAGGTGCTGAAAACCTGAAATGAGTGCAGAGAAAAGCTGCAAGCAGAGCCAGCCCAATGGAGAGGGCATGTAGTCTGCAACCAGCAAGGCTATAGGACTGAGGCCACCCAAAGCCTGCCTTGGTTCCCAGTTCTGGTCCAGGTCTAATATTGGTACTTAAAGTATTTTGTTCACAGAGACACAGGTGGTGCGCTAAACCAGGTGTGGCTTTGCTTACCTCATACTAAATGGCTATCTTTCTTTCTGTTTACTCATGCCAAAAATACATCAAAGAGGGTTACAATAGTCAGCAATTGTTAGCATTTACTGTAGTCTCTTGGTCTGAATGGAGGAGCTCATCCGATCCTGTCTTGGGGGCTAAGCTTGGTTTTTGTTTCCAACAATATCTAAAGAGCTTTCATTTCCGTCACCATGTGGAAAGAGAATCGTGACAATCACTGCCTGTTTGTGCCCCAGAGCCAGGTACTTCTCAATTCCTCATACAGTTTCCTTTCCATTTATAATGGTTTAAAACTTGGCCTCATCTTAATAGTTCAAAAATTGCAATGCAAGTTTTTGCATTACACATTAATGATGCATTGGGATAATTTTGTGTTTTTTACAATAAAAAAGCAGGCTCGATGGGTGGGGTTGACAAAGGTACATTTCAGATCAACATCACCAATTTTAAGATAAAGCATTTTTATAGACTTCACAGTCTTAATTAACTTATATTCTACTATTAGGGCATATATGTACAAATGTCTTCCATCATTTCTTTCTTAGCCTTGTGAATGCCAAGAACCAAAGCAATTTTAAATAGCTAAAAGATGTTTCAGTGTTATTTATACTAATAGTTTAGTTGTCTACAGTGTGTCTTTATTCAGAATATAAATAAATAATATACTTTTTATTTTTATCCTCAAAATCACTTCTTTACATATCATAGCCTCCCGCATAGATGGTTAATGTAGAACCAATTCTGGAGGGTTATAGTTAAAACCTCATTTGTTTGTTATTAAACAAAAGGAAGACTTCTAAGTATTTTGGACTAAAGTTGTTCCTTAAATTATGATGTAATAAAAACATAATAAATTCAAAAGTTGAAAAGATAGTAAGTCAAAAATGCATTTAATGCAGTTAAACTACTGAGCATAGCACTACAGTACACTGTACTACATTCATAGTGTACCCCCATGTCTGGCTAATCGGAGAGTATTGCATGCTACTGAGGCTCATGATTGCAAGAGAATACCGTGCTACATACTGAAACTCAAAATCTGAAGTACAGTTTCTACAATATGTATCACTTTAACACCATCATAAAGTTCAGAATCCTAAATCGAACTATCATGAATTGGGGTCATTGGGTACAAGCAGATTTGATCATTAAGTTTAGCATGTTTTATAAAGAATACTATTTGGTCCAAGTGTTTAACCATCCAAATATTTAAGGCAGAGTATTAATTCTTACATAAACTGAACAATTAATTAGATTAGTTAACAACTTATTAGTTCATAATTTTGGAGCTATATAGTAGAATGCAGAAAGAACAGTCTCATATGTTAGTTGCCAGGTCAAATTCTGGTTCTCCCATTTCATAGCAATATGATTTTCGACAACTTTCTCGTGCACTTTTCTGGGTTTCTGTTTCCTTATTTTTAAATGGGAAAAAATAACAGTACCTCATAGCTCTTATCAAAAATAAAATATTAATTATATTTTTAAAACTTCTAACAGTACTTTGCTCACAGTGTGCATTAAATAATCATATCTTATCAAAACAAAAATATCTAGATTTGCAAAAGTATGCTATTAGCAATCTGAGTTTTTGTTTTATAGATGAGATCTTGAGTCCGCGATAACTATTTGTAACCTGACATATTTTTTTATTAGTGTGTATTTGACATCTATCTCATTTCATTAGAGAATGTTTGATGACTTTCTAACTGTAAAATAAAAACTAAAGATACTATTACAAATCCATTCATTTTTACTAATTCATAAGGAGGTAATATATATTTGTTTTTTGGTTTTTTTTTTTTTTTTGTGGTGCCGGGGATCGAATATATATTTGTTTTTAACCAAAACATGAAATAATAAACATAATTGAGTGATTCGTATAAATTAACTGTTTTATGGTACTGGGTATTGAACCCAGGACTATTGAGTGATTCGTATAAATTAACTGTTTTATGGTACTGGGTATTGAACCCAGGACTTTCACAATAAGCTACAATTCCACACCATTTTATTTTTTTTTTTTTCAGACAGAATCTCTCTAAATTACCAAGGGTGGGCTCAAACATATGATCCTTATGTCTCAGCCTCCTCTGGTGCTTGGTTTACAGGCGTGTACTACCACCCACAACTGGCTTACTTCATTTTTCACTTGTCTAAAATGCAGTACTCATGGAAACAATATATAAAAACACAGAACAGGAAAAATTAGCCTAAAATGGAAATGCTGAGATTTGGTACTGATTTAGTATATATTCTGCAGATAATATATGTAAAATATTAATGTCCAACTTTATAAATAATCACCTACCTTTTACACCATATTTTTTTCAGATAACTAAGGTAATGTTGAAGATATCCTATGAGACAATTTTGTAGAGATTCCCCGTGAGGGTTAATTTTATGGATCAACTTGATTGGTCAGTGGGATGCTTCTATTTTTGATAAAACATTATTTATGGACATGTCACCAATGGTGTTTTCAGAAGAAATTAGCACCTGAGTTTATAGACTGAGTAAAACATGAGTTTTACTCAGCATTTGAGTTTATAGACTGAGTATGGTCCTTTCTGATATGTTTGGCATTATCCAATCCCCTGAGAGCATGAACAAAAGAAAAAGGCAGAGGCAGTTTGAGTTGACCTTGACTCTCTGAATTTAGACACCACTCTCTTACCTCAGGCTTTCTGGTTCTGAGCCTTCCAACACATACTGCCTTCCACACCATTGTCTTTGCAGCACTCTTGCACCTCTGCCCTGGGTTTTCCTAGTTCTTCAGCTTGAATGTGAATGGTTAACCTCTATAATCATGTGAGTGGTTTCCTTACAACAATTATCATCCTACAGATTATATTTCTCTGACAAACAGATCCTTAAAGCATCAACAAACAAATTTATGAACACTCTAAATCACTAGGTTTCTTTCTTCTGGTACCTTTTTTTCAAAGTGTACAGCACTGACCTCCATATTAAAAAGATCACCAGTATCAGTAAAAGTGTTCATTGTTGTTGCCTCTCATCTAAGAAGGTGGTGCACTGTATAAAATTGTCTGTGTTTAGAGCATGTGGCTATTATTTGCTTCTTTCTTTCTTCTTTCCTTTCTTTTCCTTCTTTCTTGTCTTTTCATTCATTTCAAAATAATTCTAATAAAATCTATCAAACAGGATTACTGGGACAGTAAACATGAACCAGGCCCATCAAGAAGAAGTTAACATAGTAGTTATAACAATCACAGACAATATAAAAGAGCATCAATGGATGCAGTTAGATTTAAGAGACATCAGTGGCATACAGGTGATGTGGTTGGTCAACTACCTACAAGTATCACAGCAAATTAGTAAATACGCAGAGGATAACAGAAGCAGTTTTCTCAAAGACAGAAAACATGGGAAAGATAAGGTTAGAATAAACTTCATGAATTAGCTTGATATTGAAGATATTCTTGTGAACTTTGTCTTAAAGTATGAAAATATACATAAAAACCAAGTATAGCTGTAAAAATGTGTATGTAGATTTTGTACATAATTTATGTGTGCATCCATATACATGTTTTTAATGTGGCAAATTACATTGATTAACTTTTGGAAATTGAACTACTAAGATTTGGATTCGTTATCTTTGTGATGAATAGTTTTATTTGCTGTTGATATTTTCCTAAGAGTTTTTGTCTCTGCAGTAGCCTTACTCCCCCATTGAACTTTCTGGGAATCAGTTACCCACAATCAACTATTGTCCAAAAATATTAAATGGAAAATTCCAGAAATTAATAAATTCCAAGTTTTGAACAGAACAGCCTACTGAGTACTATGGTAAAATCTCATGCTATCCCACTCCATTCTGCCCAGGACACGAATCACCATTTTGTCCAGTATGTCCACACTATACATGTTCCTTACCCATTAACCATTTAGTAATTAATACGGTTATCAGATCGATCAACTACCACAGTATTGCGGTACATTGTGTTCTAGTAACCCTTATTTTACTAAATAATGATCCCAAAGTGAAAGAGTAACAAGGCTAGCAATTAGGGTATGTTAAAGAGAATTTGTAAAGTGCTTCATTTAAGGAAAAAGAGGAAAGTGCTAGACCCAATAAGAAAAGAAAAAAAACCAGTATGTCAACACTGTTAATATCTACAGTAAGAATGACTCATCTATTCACAAAATTGTACAGAAGGAAATTTTCTATTATAAATTAAACTTTAGCATGTATAGGAAAAATCGTAGTATAAAAAAGATTTGATAATATCTGGGTTTTCAGTATCCATTAGAGGTTTGAATATATCTGTTTCAGATACAAAAGGACAACTGAATGGATTCTCTACCTCAGTCTACTGACAAAATAATGCTGAACAGTCTGGTGTCTATGAGGATAATTTAATTTCTAAACACCCATTTCTTGGTATGTAAATACCACCACCTCGTGAAAGCAAAAAGATATATGCAGAAATAAATGGCAGAATCTGAGTTGAGGCAATGAAATTGTCAGATGAAGCTAGAACATTTTATCGTACTAGAAATTAAACAAAATGCTCAAAAGATAATCTAAATAATATAGAAGCTACCTTAAAGAAGCTTGCCAGCCACGTCTGGAAAAAGTTGATCAAAATTTGTAACAAACATACAAAAAAATTCGTCAAACTGCAGACTTAAAATTGATAAAGGCGAATTGTAACTTAATGAACACAAAATAATTTTATGTCTTCACAGAGATAAAATAATTAGTAAATAAATGTTATGGTTTGTGTCTAGATGTCTCCCCAAAGCTTCATGTGGTAAGAGATAGCTGGATCTAGAGTGTGTGATTACTAAATTAATCCACTGATCGGTTTAGCATGGTTCTGCTGGGATCAAGGATGTGAAACTAAGATTAAGGGTATTAGGATTAAGGGTGGGAGTGCTGCCCACCCTAAAGACAGGTAGCCTGGATAAAATATAAGATACAGGAAGAAGCTGGTTCGCTGCTTGCTTGCATTCCTTGCCTACATTCCTGGCATTCCTCACTTACTTTGCTGCCTGTCTGCCATGCCGCCCTGCCTCAGACCCAGCTGACTGTGGACTGAAATCTCTACAAACTGTGAGCTAATAAACCTTTCTTCCCCTAACTTTAGATGTCGGGTATTCTGTGCCAGCAATGAGAGAAAAGTAACTAAAACAATAAGAAAGAGAAAAAAAAGCAAGAAAAAAGTCTGTCCTGATAGTAGAATGTCAAATATACATACAGAAGGAATGGTGGAATTAGTTAATTGCCAGCTGACAATCACCAGAGTAAAACTAATTTCAAAATCTTGAATAAAATTATTTAAATAAGTGAATTCAACAAAAAGTGAAAAATTCAAAAATAACTTCAAGCTCTCCTTTTACAAATTACTAACAATGAAGAAAAATAAGAAAGTTAACTTACAGAAATTTGAAAATCTCTTTTTAGTTGAGCCTATATTCTAGGCCATCTGACAGGATTCAAGGAGTAAAGATAGAATCAAATTCTTTGCTATATTTGCACAAAATAGATAACCTGAAGCTATGTATGAGGAGATATCAGACAAATCATATTGTGGGGTATTCTCAATATTACTGGCTCACATCTTCAAAAATGTCAAGGTCATAAAAGCCAAAGAAAGGGAAAGTAGTAGGATACTGGAGAGAAAAACTGTACATTGCATAGTCCAAGATTGAATCTAGCATAACAGCCAAGAAAGCTGGCAGACCATGAGTGGGACTGTCTGCATGAGTGATCTACAGTTTTTAAATATTTTGCAATTTGAAATTGTTCCAAAGTATTGTTTTTAAAGAAATATGTGGAAAAACCAATAAAAATAAAGAATTATTTAGGGTTGTGGGGATGGAGGACACTGTAGAGAGAAACAGAAGGGGGGCTTAATTTTGAGGGGAATTAATGACAATCTATCTTTTCTTGTAATGTTCTTATTTAAAAATTCAAAAAAAAAGAAGCTAGAAGCTCTCTGTACATGCTGCATTAGTCGTTTTATTTGGAACTTTGAATATATACAAAATAAATCTTCATTTTTAAAAAGCTATCCATAAATATTAAAAACAGAATGAAATTAATAAAACAAATTTTATTTCAATCTAGTAGCATAACCATACAATAATTAAAACCCAGAAATCTGAGTGTAGATATATCTTTAAAAGAAAAATAATAACTTTAAAAAATATTATTTTCCTTATAATTTGTTTTCTATAGTGGTAATGTTAGTTTAATATTGAACCTGGTGTGTGTGTGTGTGTGTGCACTTACACACTTATGCACGGGGGTTATGGAATAAACCAAGTGTTGGTATCAATGAGAAATGGAAAAAGGGAAGTATTCATGTAGGATAAATGAGTTTAATATTTCTCTGGTGTTAATTTGAATTGAATGTATGTATTAGTTAGCTTTCTTATTGCTGATAATATCTGCTACCCACAATCTGAAGGAGAGCTTTAATTTGGCTCACAGTTCTAGGGGATTCAGCCCATGGTAAATTGGAGCCAAAGCAGGAACATCGTGGTGGAAGAGTTTGGTGGAACAAAGCTGCTTAGTACATGACGACTGAGAAGCAGAGCAGGGGAACAGAGCCAGAGGACAAGGGGTGAGGGAACAGAGATAGACACCCAAGTCATTCCTCCATGACCTACCCAGACACAGCCAGAAATACTCTCCACCAATCCTGCAAGCAGATCTCAAAGCCAATCAAGTGTATACTCCATCCTAACGGCCGCAAGGTAATAATAAGAAATTGTAATATATTTTCTATGAAATGGCACTTCTTTTATTCCATCTCAATACTACATCTTGTTAATAAGAATCACCATCTTTGACAAATGATGCAGGGCCAGGTATGCATCAGGAAATTCACATGCAGAGCTTGCAACATGTTTTCATAGCAGAAAATAAGGAATCTACTAAAACTACATTTCAAATGGATTGTAGAGCTTAAACCTGCATTATGTATTTATAAGTGTTTTTAAAAATCTACTATATAGAAAAGTGAATTTTTCAAATTAAAAGCATTTCATAACTTTATGGTATAGTTCAATATTTTTAATGAAACATTTTAGTATTTTTCAGTTACAAGATGCTTTTTTTTCCTAGGGTACAAATAGTTTATCTCTAAAGCATAATTATTTATAATAATTTATAGAAATTTAGGAAGTGTGTGTGTGAGATGAGAAAGTTTTCTGAAGAGTGGTTAGAAAAGCAATGTAATTAGCGACTAACTGCAACACCCATGCAAAGACAAATCTGTCCTCAGTCTCCAAAATCACAATGAGCGTACGTGGGATGCTGCATCTTGGAGAGAGAGCAATGAGAGAAGCTTTGTGTGTAAATAGACAAGCAGTAAGACTTTTGTGAAAACCTTATAGATGCAAAATACTTGTTTAGTTCTTGATACGAGTTGTATTTGAAACTCCAGAGCCTAGTTCTATCAAGAAAATCTTTTCCCTCAAAATACTAAAGCAGTACCTGAGTCTTTCTATTCAGATAATATCTGTGGCAACTCCCTATAAATTACAACAAGGTCATGTCTTTGAGTAAAAAGTCTGCCCTCAGTCTCATATGGCAAAGCAGTAGTATAAGCCCCAAACAACAATTCAGAGACACGGGGAATAAAATAAAATACTTCACTTTATGTAGATGATTTACTGGAGAAGCAAGAGCAAACATTTTCAATCTTATGTTTTAAATTTAGCTTGGTGTTATAACTGAAAAATTTCTGATGGAAATGACTCAGTTTGCTCTGGAAAATAAATGTTCAGTTTTTCAATTCTTTCACAGTCTTAATTGGAAACCCATTGGAATAAGACAATCAGAGTCCTCTACCTCCCTATCTCCTCCTGCTACCCCTGGTCCATTTGAGTTGCTTCTTG
The DNA here is from genome assembly GCA_004026905.1 of Hystrix cristata. NCBI lineage: Eukaryota > Metazoa > Chordata > Mammalia > Rodentia > Hystricidae > Hystrix > Hystrix cristata. The sequence continues at coordinate 122,067 of PVJO010000344.1, forward strand.
AGACTGAATCTGTTGCTGCTATAACTCCACTCTAGTTATACTTTTTGCCAGTTGTGTTGGATTTCCATTTCTATCACAAATGCCTGAGATGAGGTTTATATTGACTCCCAGTTTTCAGGTTTGAGTCCTCCATTGTTTGTCCCTATTTCTTTGGTTCTGTGGTGGCACATTCCTGTGGGAACCATGACAGGATAAATCAATTCACTAGTGGCTAGAGAGGAAGAAGGAGGAAAGGACTGGAGTCCCATTCTTCCCCCAAGGGCACACTCCAATGACCTGAGCCCTACTAAAAAGCCCACTTCTGAAAGTTTCCACCAACTTCCAATAATGCCAAATGGTACTGAGTCTGTAACCCATGAGAATCTGGAAGAAATTCCAGATCCAAACCCAAGTACCCATAAAAGACAGATGGTCTAACTCAGATCCCAGCTGTTGCTCATGTCACAGGACTGTAGGATCTAGCTGTGACTTATCTGTCCAGCTCATGCGGTCTGCTCTGTGTGCATCTACAAACAGCCACCTCATCTTCATCATCACGCTCTCACATGGAACCTTCTTAATTAAAATGTCTGCTGCTTCTTGTCTATGATTTAAGAAATGAAATATGGAAAAGAGGTTTCTAAGCTTCAAAGTCTCCCCCTGCCACCAAAAGTGCACCATTAAATCGGAACCTCGTGCCCCATGAGAATAGAGAGGCCAACTAACTTTACATCGTATCGTTGCAGAGTCTTTAAAATTGAGGAGGAACACAAGTTCCTAACTCTACCTTCTGTATCATCTTCATTTATCTAACACTATTTACTTATTTGGGATGGAGCAAAATTGAGACCCACAAGTGATTATTTCGTTTTCCTGTCTTTTTCTCCTCTACTCCTTTTCCTTTTCACAATTCTTATGGTCAGTTTAGTGCTCTTTTTCTCTTTTAAAACTCTGTTGCAGGTAATATATTTATTATTCCAGCTGGTGTTTGCTAACATCATTCATGAAGAACTTCCTCACGTTGAATCAGTTCATCAGGGACAACAAGAACAAGTTTCAGCCTGTTGCAATTCCATGAAATCCTTTTAGTCAGAATCCTTCGTCTTGGACAAACTTCTCTTTAAGCTTGGTTGTACAGACAGAGATTGGGGGAAAATTTCTTTAGATGGTGACTGATTTAGACAGTTCACGCTGCTGTAACAAATAGAGCATACCTTAAACAACAACTACTTGTTTGTCGCAGTTTTGGAGGCTAGGAAGTCCAAGATCAGTGCGTCAGCACACCTAGTGCCCAGTGCCTGATCCTGGTGTGCAGACGGCTGTTTTCTCCTTGCATCTTCACCTGGCAAAAAGCAGAGAATGAAGAAGCTCGCCATCTGTGTTTCTTTCTGTAGGAGCCACACTCTCCTGATCTAATTACCTGCTCTTCTCACCACAGACACATTTTGGAGTGACACACCCTCAGTCCCTAATAGCAATAACTTATTTTGAGCATGCATTTTTAAGTTTTACAAAACAAATTTGAACAGAAAAAAAATTTCATTTTACAGATTATGTTCTGTATTTTATTTGTAGTGTCTTTGTTCCTGTTTTGGAAGATAGATGACTCAAGTGGACTACAATGCAATACTTCTACCTAAGAAGGCAAAGAGAAAATCATGGTGAAACATGGGACCATTACTTTTGTACTCTTGTTTATAACACTCTTTTTAGCATTGCTAGGTAGTGAATGGGAGTCATGGTTTGGAATTTCACTGTGATCATTTGGGGTGCCTAGCATTTTTTGCTACAGTGATTTATGAGCAGATTTAATGATAATAAAAAGCTGTTGTTAGGATTTTTGGCTTTTGGCACATAGCATAATAGTCTTTTAGTAGCTAAAATGATTTTCCCATGGTTATGAGAAATGAAAGATTATTTTTCTTAAGTTTTATATTTAGCATATTGAAGAAAAATGGCATAAATCAAAGAAACATAGAAATTTCAGAGCTGACAGAGATCCATGACATAATCAAATTTAATCATCCTTCCAAATATTTATTTGTTAGCATGTAAACACCATATAAGGTGCCCAACCTTCTGGCTTGTTAGCCAGGATATTTTTAAACGCAAGCCTAGAGAATCAGCTAGCAAATTCCAATTAGCTAGATTGTTGTATTTAAAATTTTTTTGATATTTAATAGTAAATTAATAATAATTTCCTATAGTGTATGACAGAGGTAATAAAATTAATTAAAGAAGGAATAAAGGAAAGTTGGGGTGCCTAGCCCCCCCTTTGATACTACTTTTGATAAAAAGTAGTATCAAAAGAAGTGTGTTTGTTTTTTAAAGAATACCTGTGTATTAAATAATGGCAGTAAAAAGTAGATTTCATTTATCTCTAAGTGTTTATTTGTTTGTTTGTTTTTGTTTGTGACAGCATTTCACTATGTAGTTTAGGGTGACCTTGAATTCACTATGTAGTCTCGGCTGGCCTTGAACTCCATCTTTCTGCCTCAACCTCCCAAGTTCCGACATTGCATCATGTGCCACCACGCCTGGCTCTAAATGTACCTTGACTTAGTACCATCGTCATACATGTTTTCTATGTTCTTTGGCCTGTTATTCTGGTTTCCAATCTGTATATACATAATTAACTTTCTAAGATCTTACGAGATAAATAAATGCAGCTTGTGCTAGAAAGGCAGAGGAAAGGGGACAAAAAGAATTGAAATGTGTTATGTACATGGAGCAATTTCCTGCAGTGAGTGTCATCATTATGTATTGCAAACATGTACTGATAAAAAAAAATGCCCATGCTACCCCTCAAAAAAAAAAAAAAGACTTCAATTTTTCCTGGTTTAGAACCTACATAAAGTAACATTTTATTAAATATGAGATCACTTATACATGTGGATCAGTAAAGGATGAAATTCTCAAAATAGTTCTACCCATTGAAGTAAGAAAAAGGGCTGGAATATTTAGTAGTAAACAAATGGTCATCCATCAAAGGTTGATTATATCACAGTTCCAATGAAAGGAATAATTTATAATGTCTCCATTTTTCCATAAAATGTCAAGGAAATACTGTAACTGAACTGTGTGAGCCATTACAGAAGTCATAATTATAAACCACATATAGGAAAAGAAAATTGCCAGTGAATTTTAGATTTTTTTTTTTAATTTCTATATTATTGCTTCCAACTGAAAAACTCTTAAAGTATAGGAAAATATGTCACAACTACACTTCCGGACATGTATCTATGCTAAACATTACATATTCTCATCTGTTCTAAATACAGACTATCTAGTGACACTTAACATGGAATTTGTGAATTTCACTCTTCTGGTGAACAAAGTTATTTACACAATATGTAACTGCTTGGTATTTGTCAGTGACGGTACTAAATGCTGTATCAGGGCCATTCTGCTCAATTTACTAAATATTATTAGTGCAATGCAAAATTCTAGGAAGACGTCAATCATTTAAAGATCTTAAAATGTAGTTTTCAAAATCTCAGAGTTACTGTATATAAAAATAAAATAATTTAGGTGAGCATGAAAGTAACCAAGACCAAATTTGCCCCAAAGTATTTGTTAAAAATAAATAAGTTTGAGAATTTTTTTTTTCAAGCTCTCTAAGGTACCAAATGCAACAGGCAACAAGTATAAGGAACTACAGCACAAGGCTCTCAGGAAGACGTCCCACATGCATTTCAACACGATGCCGTATCATATTATTTTCCTTTCTAGAGATATAAAATATTACATAAGAATGCAAAAACAGCACCTGCTTTCTGCTCGATTCCTACTTGCAATAAATCTGAGTCTGACAGATGAAGACTAAGGACAAGTGTAAAGTCTCCAGGAGATGCAAACCGACAGATGTGCAGTTTTCCAACCCTTCTGTCCAGGAACCTTTTCTACACCTGCAGATGTCATTATGTTTTTAAAATAGCTTACTAAGCATCTGCCTAGAAGTTATATTATAACACTAGAAATATGCGAGACTTCTGATTTTTGAGAATTTAAAAGGAATATAAGAACTTTTCAAATACTACGCTGTATTTTGGACATGCTAGAGTTCTGTACATTTAAGGTGAAAAATGTTTATTTCTGCTGCTGTAAATGTTATGTTGGGAAGATTTAATTCTGGGATATTCCTGTTATTTAATGTCATTGACTGGATCTTAAGCATTAAATTTGTCGTCATAGTTTTATTTTTAAATATGAAAATCCATTTTCTAGTGTGTAAGGTATGATCAAAACATATGGTGAATACTTAAATTAAACAAATCTATTACAGTAAAAGCTACATTGTCATAAATTCCTCTCAAAATAGTCCCCATCGCTTCAATCACACTTATCTCATTTTTCTTGCCCCTTGCTGAAGCAATCTGGAAGTCCTCTTTGCTGAGCGCCTTTCAGAGGTATGATCCAAAATATAGTGAATGTAACTGCCAAGTGCCACTGAAGTGAAAGGCAAGTTTGTAAAAACATTATGATGTGGGTGTGTCCTCATCCACTTTATTTATGAGATCTGAAACTGCAAAGTAAATTTTTTTAATCTATTTAGAATATTGAGGCTGCCAGGACTGCACGACTAAAGACATGCACAAAAGAGAACTTCCAGAATTTTATTTATTTATTGGTTTTTTTGAGACAGGGTCTTGCTAAGTAGTTCAGACTGCCTTTTAACTCACTATGTAGCCCAGGCTAACCTCAAACTCTTGGCCATCTTCCTGCATCAGCCCCCCAAGTGCTAGTATTACAGGCATGCGACACCACACCCAGGCCAGAGCTGTTTTACATGGTGGCAAGCATGATGGTGTAAGTGTGTTCAAAGAAAGGGGAAATATTTTAAGGAAGGTTGATGACGATGTATCTTGTACTGTAACTGTGTTTTTTTTTTTTTATTTAAACATTCATGGTACTTTTCTCTCACATCCTGTAGAATTAAGCATTCAAATAAGGTAGTAGCATGGCCTGAAAAAACAGTGCCGTTTGGAATTTCTCAGATGAATAAATGATCAAAGCATTGTTAATACTGCTAGTCAGTTCTTTGTTTTTTCCCTGTGTGATGATTTAAATAAGTATAAAACTAAAGAAAGGTCAGTATATTAGCATCTTCGGTAGGAATGTCAGAAATGGTGAGGTATTCTGTACTGACTGTAGAGACACTAAAATCGATTTGCTTCTCTAAATTCACATTGGAAAAAATGACTTCCCTAATGTTACACGATAGAGTGTTGAACATGAACTTCTCTTGGAGAGACATAACTATTCCCATATGCAACATACATCTGGTTAGGAAATGGAATCTTTCTCTGCACATTTATCAAGACTAAAGCCTTCTATCAACTGGCTTCTGTATTTTTCCAAACTCATCTCTCATTGCCACCTAAAATGCCCATTGTTTTCTCCTTAGCATTCAATGGAAGCAATGTGTGGCATTGCTTATGACTGACTAGGGCTTGGCCTATGGCTGCTAGGCATGTTATGTGTGTGATCATTTGTCTGGCTTCCTTTACTCTAGGGAATTAATGCTAAAGAATCAAATTAGGTGAGCGGCATTTGGCCTATTGCAAACTAGGGCTTTGCTTTACATTAAACACGTAGAAGTCCAATTTCCAGAAATTTTCACACCCTCCAAATCTAGAAATTTCAGCTGTCTTAGCAACATATGACATTGAGAATGGTATTAACCATTACTGGGCTAGTGCAGGATAATTATATTAGTTTAATCTCTGAAAAAGGAAATAATAGCATTACCATTAAATAATTTGAGATGGTTATAATGTCAGACAGTACAAGATCATTAGATGTATTTTATTTTTTATAATGTGTCTTTGCAATTGATATTATTCCCATTTCATGTGTGAGGAAGCTGAGATGTAGCTATAAGAATAAAAATAATTTATGCCAAGAGCAAAAAGAAATTAACCAAGGGTGAACTATTCAATGGCAGAAATATCCAGATTTAAACTATGACTTTCTGACATCAAATCCATGCTTTTAATCATTTTAACAAACCACTCCACTTTATAATCACTATCCAATATAAACTCCAGTATATTAGACTTACATTTTCACGTTTATTTAATAGTTGCAGGTGTTGCTTTAAATTGATCTTCATATTGTAGATATTTTATGTACTAAGATTATATTTCCATTTTTAATTACATGCATTTCAATTTTATAACTTTTCCATTGTAATACTACAATTTATTGTTTTGCAATTACTATTACTTTGTAGCTATTGTAAATAATACATTTTATTTACCATTACCTTCATATTTTAATTATTTCATATAAAATTATACATTTCATTTAGTTTCACCTTTTTCTGGAATTACGTTATCTTTCCCAGTGATTTTATATAACTAATGTCTACCAAGTAACAAGTACACTAATAAATGAAATTACTTTATTAATACATCTACTTAATCATTATTCACTAAACTCGCACAATATAATATTAGTCATTTTGAACTTATAAATTAGTAACAAAATGTAGGTGCTTGCTTAAAATTTTTAAGTGTTTATATTCATTGTGTCCAGTGTTTAAAATTATATAGCAATTAAATATTAAGAACTCATTTTTCAAAAAGGAGAATAGGGATCATAGAGTTTAAGTACTAATTCATCCAAGGTCATTTAGCTAGTAAGGCCCCAAAGTAGAAATTAACCAAATGTTTTTGACTACGAACATGGAATATCATAGGGTATTGTAACAGAAAGTTATGGAATTGTCATATGATATCATAACAGAAAGTCTTCTAAGTGGGAGAATTTTAACACTCTCACTAAAAATGTACAAAATCCTATGAAATTGTAACTCATTCTGGTATATATTATTGCTGTCTTCAATTTAGCTCTTAATATAAGGATAATCATGAGGGATGTTATAAAGTATCCCCAAAAGTATTCACATAGTAATATCTTGTGCCATAATGTTTACTGTTTTTCAGAGAGTAACTCAAGCAAAAGAGGTTCTTATTTAAATCTGAATTAGGAAAAAAGTAAAAGCTTCCTTGCAATTGACATAAGCAATCCAAAGATTAGTTAAAGCTTCCTGGATAACTTATTACTCTCCATGGTGTCTAAGATCAATTTAAGACTCGAATTATAAAAGAGTAACAAAGCGAGTATCTTCAATAATTCTCTTAATTTTACACATCAAAAGGAAATTCTTAAGGGAGAATGAAGTATTGGAAAAACTAATTTTATGTGACATCTTATAGAAATCAAAATCTCCTGATGCCTTTCATGCCTTTCTTATCCTGGTATATATAAATAAATGCTTAATATGAAAAAATGTTCATTGTCACCCAGAAAAACGTCACAGAAATAGAAAAAAATGCATGCATTTCTGCCTAAAGGAAGACTTTTTAAGATGCTAAGTGTCATCCATCTGTCTATAACTGTAGAAGATAATAAGTAGAGCAAATAAAAGAAATGGCTGCTCGAATAAAAATATAAGTACCCATGTATATTTACTTAATGACTAAAGTCCAAAGCACAGATAATATCAAATTCTGACAATAACTTGGAGCAACAAGAATTCTCATTTATTCTTGGTGGAAACATAAAATGATAGACAGTTGGAAAATAATTTGACACTATTTTACAAACTAAACATTCTCAACATTTGAACCAGCAATCATGTTCCTTGGTATTTATCTAAATGTGTTGAAAACTTACATTTTAAAAGTCTGCACAAAAAATGTTTGTGGCAGCTTTGCTTATAATTGCCAAAACTTGGAAACAATCAAAATGTCCTTCAAAAGGTGATTGGATAAATAAACTCTAGGACATCCATATAATGTAATACTCAGAGAAAAAAACTCCGTCAAATTACAAAAAGATGTAGAGGAATCTTAAATCGTATATTACTATAGCAGCAAACAGATAAACTAAAATGAAAATTTCCATGTTTATTTCCTTTAAATTCTACCGATGGGAAATAAGCAATAAAAGATACATAGCTCATGGAAGGGAAATTATTTGAATAACAGAAAGGAATGGAATGCAAGACAATGAATTTGAACCCTTATTTTATACCTTATATTAAGGTTAACTCAAAATATATAAAAACGCTAAAACTAAGATTCATGCACATATCATAGAAAACTGTGAATGGACTATGAATAGATGGGAGGCAAGTCAGAGACCACTAACAAACACCTCAAGTCAGAGATCATTTCTAAATATTGAAGACAGAACCCAAATGTGGGAAAAGTGACCATTCTTATTACCATTACCGAGGTCATTGGTAACTTTGATATACTTGAGACAAAGTGGAGGAACGAAAGCTTAATTTAAGCAGGTTTAAGAGATAAGGAAGGTGAATACTTCTGCCTAACGTCAAGATAGAGGAACAAGAAATGCCATGTACAGGATTCTAACAACCTCAATGGACATGGACATGATATACCATAAACATGAACTAAGATTAATAATATCAACCGACTGACAAGGGGGAAGTGGGTGTTAGAGGGGGAGGAAGGGAAGTGAATTAAAAGAAAGAAACAAGTTGAGTTATGTACATGTACCAATTCCCCAAGATGATTATAAAATGCATGTACTGAAAATGTGTACTAACAAATTTTTTTAAAAGGATACAGGAACAAGGAATGAGTTCACTCTCTCAAATTAAACAACTAAAAAATTTAACAAAGCACAAAAATGGTTTCCAAGACAATTGATAGACGGCAGTAAGGAAGAGTGATCTCTGATAAATAGGAAACAAACAAGCTTTGATTTCTCATGTCACTATCCAAGGAGCCCTACAGGGTGGTGATACAGGGAAGGGGAACTTTGGCAGTCTGCTGTCTCCTTGAGTTGAAGAAAATGGGCTACAGATCTATGGGAATTCAGGTGAACACAATCTACATAGAAAACTTCCAGAGATAAGAGAACTTCACAGTGCAAAATTCTAGAAATCATTGGTTTCCCTGTACTACACTGTATAAACATTTATCTTCACATGCATATGAGAGCACTGGCCATACCAGAGATCCTAACTCTAAAATGTTACAGAAAATAGCACCCCGTAAATAAAAGTTAGGAGTAATTCCAGTCCTTTGAGAAAAAGTGGTATCTCTCATAATTCAAAGAACATCAATGTTTGTCTATGTAATGGAGCAAAATAAGATTCTACAACAAATATTTTTTCTGATCCTATCAAAATTTGTATTACTCAGGCAGATAAAACTCTTTCTGAAGTGACTAACACACAGGATATAGTTCACTTATGTTTATGTTTATAAGAATACAAAAATACCTAGCAATCAACACAATAAATTTTGTAATATCTGATATCCAATTAAAAGCCACAAAGCAGGCAAAGAAGCAAGAAAATATAAATCATATTGTAAATAATAATCAGTACATCAAAAGTATCCCAGAGTGAAATAAAAGCTATGATTACTGGATAAGAATATTTTACCAGTTGCAATAATAGTCTAAGTGTTCACATCTCTGTGAAATGGTTGTATACATCAGCAAGAGACACAGAAGATTTTTAAAACTCAAATCAAATATATAAAAATGAAATATATAAAATATATATAAATATATAAAAATGAAAATGACAATGCCTGAGGTTAAAAATATACTCTATGGGATTAATGGCAAATAAAACATGGAAGAAAAAGGCTTTGTGAACTTTAAGAAATATAATAGTAGCAGAAACTACAAAATGAAGTACAAGGAGAAAACAAGTGAAGAAAAGAAATACATTCTCAGCAAACTCTGGGACTATTTCAAATGGCCCACCATACATGAAATTGAAAGAGAAAATAGGGACAGAAAGATATTTGATACACTATCTAAATGATAGATTCACAAATCTCAATGAGTTCAGATACACCAAACACAAAGAAAAATTCAGCAATACACTATATAACTAAATATCACAAAATCAGTGACAAAGACAGACATTTTTAAATAGGAAAAGGGTACATTTCATTATATTCCAAAGAACAAAGGTAAAGATGTCCAACAATAGATTGCTCACTAACAAAAACCCAAACTTGTCTATGAATTAATAATATTTTACTCAAAGATGAATTGGTAAATTTTAATCTTTTACCCTAAAGAGACCACTACAATAACAACAAAATTAACACAAACAAGCCAAAAAAGGAGACAAGCAGAATGTACAATATTTCCTTTCATTACAAAACATACTAAAAGAAGTTATACTCTATCTAGGTCATAAAACAAACCTTAGTAACTTTAAAAGTCTCTCATATGAAGTATTCTCTGTGACCACTGTAGAATTAAATTAGAAATCAATTAATAAGAAGCTTTCTGGAAAATACCCAAATACTTGGAAATTAAATAACATATCCTAAATAAACCATTAGTTGAAAAAGAAACCAAAAGGGAAATTAGAAATCACTCTGGAATGAAAGTGAAAACACAGCATATCAAAATTTATTGGCTACAATTGAAGCAGCACATAGAAATTTATAATAATAAATGCATAATTAAAAAGAAGAAATATCTCAACAAATGACCTCGGCATCACCTTAGAAACCAGAATAAGAGAAGCAAGTGACGTCCAAAGCTGTAAATACAAAGAGGAGGAAAATACGAAAGAAGAAGGAAAATATAAAAGATTAAAATGAAAATTAATGAAAAAATATAAAGAAAAGTGAATGAGCCAAAAAGTGTGCTGTTAAAGAGCTGCAAAACCAATGGAGTTGTTGCTATTCAGAAAGAAAATTAGTAAGACACAAAATTTTAATATCAGGAATGAAAGAGGTGAAATTACTTTTGACTCTACAGATATATAAAGTATAAGTGGTTATCATGAAGAATTTTATACCAACAAATTTGACAACTCACATTCAAACAGATTACTTGAAGTAAATAAACTACAAAAGTTTACTTGATAAAAATATATAAACTTAATAGCTATCTAATGAAATTGAATTTATAGATAAAAACTTCCCCACAAACAAATCTCCAGGCCTACTTGCCCACGATGTTAAATTCTATAAAACAAGGAAATAATAGCACCTTTATCCATAAAAAATACATTTTGATCTGTAACTCACACCATTAAAATAAACTTGAAAAAAGGCACAAATGTAAAATGTAAGGCTTTGAAACTTATAAGAGAAAATTTTCATGATTTCCTAGATACAAAGCCAAAAGTATAATCTATAAAAGAAAATACCGATAAATTTTTTGATGAATATCAGAATCTTCTGCTTTTCAAAAGACACTATTAATGAAAAGATTACAGTGGGATAACATATTTGTAGAAGCAAATCTGATACTGAACCTGTATCCAGAATATGTAAAGATCCTTCAAAATTCAAAAATAAGAAAATAAATAACTCAACTTAAAAATGGGCAAAATATTTAAGTGTACAGTTCTAGAAAGGTGATATTGGGGTGACCTATATGAGAAAACAAAAGTTTATTTTGTTATTATGAAGATGAATATTTAAAAAACACAATGATATTCCACTTTTTATAGCTATTTAGATAACTAAAACTTTAAAGACTCACTGGAGCAAGTCTTTGTGAAGATAAGTAGCAACTAAAATGCTCAAAAACTGCAGGTGGGGTCGAAACTGGTACAACCACTTTGGAAATCCACTTAGTGTTTTCTTTAAAAGTTAGATATGCATCAACCACGTGTTCCGCTGATTTGTCCAAGATACATGATAGCATATGTCCATACAAAAATGTATACAGAATGTTTATAATGCTGTTTATAATAGCAAAATCTAGAAACAACTCAACTGTTCATCACCAGGACAGTTAACAAATTTTGGGTCATCCAAAGAGTGGACTACTACTTCACAATAAAAAATGGAACAAATTGATTCACTCAATTGTATAGTTTGAATGTTTGTGTCCTTCCCAAATTCATATGTTGAAATGTAATCACCAATTTGCCGGTGTTTGGAGCTGGCGCCCTTCTAAGGTCTTTAGGTCAGAGACAGAGTCCTTACTCACGAGATTAGCAACCTTAGACAAGAGAGCTTCTTCCAAGATTCACTGTGGGAGAACACAGAGAGAAGATGCCATCTAAGAAGGACAAAACTGGCCCTCTCTAGGCACCAAATAGATGTTCGCCTTTGCATCTTCCAGAACTGTAAAAAAAAAATTCTGTTGTTCAGAGGGTGTCCAGTTTACGGTATTTTGTTATAACAGCCTGAAAGAAGACCACAAGAAAGATGACCCCCCAAATAAATAAATAAACAAATACATAAAGAAATTGAAAATAAGCCAATCAATATAAACCTTACAAGATTGTTTCCATTAATAAATCAATTAATTAAGGTAGCATTCCTGAAACTAAAAAAAAAAAAAAAAAAAGATTGTACAATGGTAAGTAAAGATCAGGAGATTTTTACTTTCAATATGGAATGGGGATCCTAGTTGGATCATGACATCATGAAAGAATTTGCTGTGGTGGAACAATTGCTGACACAGAAGAAAGAGGACTTGGCCTTAAACTGACAAGTTAAACAGGACGTACGGCACTGTAGCTCGTACACAGGTAGAAACTATGGTTGGAACTGACGATATGTCTCTTCTGATTTTGTTAAATCTTCTTACAAAACAGGAAGGGTACTCTTCGGTTGAGGGGGAATAAAGAAGAGAAAAAAAGAGCAGTATTAGATTTAGAGACGAGAAGAAGAAATATGAAACAGGAAAGTGGATGACAAGATATAATTACTGTCAGAACTGAGTCCACTTAAACCCTTAACAGTTTACTCAGCATCACTGAAGCTGCATGTTTGTTTACATACTGACTATTCCCAACTCAGGCAGCTGTCATTTCTATCGGTCAGTTTCGTATTGAATAGATTTGATAAAATTTGTCATTTTTATATTTCCCGCTGTATTATCTTACAAAAATTAACAAAAATATGCAATTTTTGGTCATCCTGTATTTAAGTAACTGGACTGGTAATTAAAGTCATTAAAGTGTGGAAGTGTAAAATCTTGGTTTGCTCCAGGCAGATCGAGTACAGGTACAGCAAAGAAAGAGTGTTGGCTTTACTCAGGACAGTGGTGTGATTATTGAACACACAAGGAAATTGAAAGAGTCACAAAAATTGAGGGTCAATACAAGAGAGTGAGCGTATAGTTGGCTAAGAAATAGAAACTAATATGGAGAGAAATGAGGGTGGAAGAGGAGAAAATCAAAAGGAAGACATGGTATGGCAGAATTCATTCAAGGGACTGAGAACTGGAAACAAGTTGAATTTATGATACCTAGAAAGAAAGAAATGAAAAGACAGAACCGATTCACAGAGAAATGCTCGGGATCAAGGTGATGTCGCAGATACGGATCCTGACAAGTCTCTGAAGTATGATAAAGGAGTGAAAGGCCCGGCAGATGAAGAAGGAGCTCAAGGAACTGAGAAGGCAAGGGTTTCAAAGTATCACCGAGATGTGATTGCATTGACAAGAAATCAGAAGCACAAGCTTTCCAGATAGAATGTGCAGTTGGATGGACCTGAGTGATAGAGTGCTTGCTTTGCACAGCAAGGACAAGGCCGAGGTTTTGATCTTCAAAAACACCAGCCAGCCAACAAACAAACAACTAAAAAGAGGAGTACGCAGTTGAAATATCAGAGGTCGGCCATGGTCTGGCACGGGTACCTTACTGCCGCTGAAGGAGGACTCCAGTCTCTGTGGCATAGGGAGAAGACTGGGGAGTGTGGAGTCCTCAAGGAAGATTTACATTCTTGTTACATTTGGAGGTAAAAAGAAAAAAAGAACATGCAGAAAAACTTGAAAATACAGGTTTTATTTTTGCTGAACACACTCCAAGTTTCAGAGGGCTCCTGGGAAACTTTCAAAAGCTAAGATTAACAGACCACTAGGACCATGCAGTCTGTAGTGGCAAATCAACAGGACACAAGAATGGCCTGGGAATATGGGGAGTCTCATGGTCACGGGTATAACCATGGTACAGTCAAGTTAATATTATTTCTGCTTGTCTCAAAACAAGAGCAGAGACAAAATCATGCCTTCTACAGGAAGCTCTGGCCTTAGCACAGGCAAAGGGCCTCTTCTTATAACAGAAAAAATAGTGACTAGGAAAGAGTCTTGCATCTAAGGGGCTTTCCTTCACTTCTGTGGATGGAGGGTTGGAGGACTGTAGAGGAGCCATATAATTCTTAGTCGACTTCCTTTTAAATACGGCTCAAGGTTAATGTCCTTCCTTCATGATTTTGTCACTGCTATTTGAACACATAATGGAACACTTAAAAGGTTCTTTCTCAGAGATGACCTCTAGGGACAAAGCAACCTATGGCATTTTTGTTGGTATATTTGGTTTACTGAACCAGGCATAGTTCATCCAAAGTGTGATATTCGATGATGGATTGTCTTCTGACTTAAGAGGGACAGCTTTATAATATTCCCTTATTCATAATTTTTTTCCTCTATGCTCAGCTAATCTCCTTCTTGTTATCTTCAGTGCTTCTAGGGATTCATTTAAGGATCTCTGAAAGTACTGATTTCATTTACCACACTAAAATCATAATGTTAGCTGTATGTGTCTCAGAGGATGAATATAATTTTTTTAAATGTTGACAAGAAATTTGCATAGAGATAGTATTCGGATACCAAATATATTTAATTACATTCCACGAATATATCTGCATTTTGCCTTACTTGTGCAAGAATATTATTCTTATACTAATTGAACAGAAAAAAACAGCTAGTCATTTTTAAGTTTTCTTTACTGCAAATGATGGAGAAATATATTTAAATATCCTTTTTAATGTGTCACATAAAAAACAAAAATAAATTTACAATAAAATATGCTGGCTCTATTTTGATGCAAAAGTTTCTAGTATGCTACTACTGTACTTTTAGGGAACACTGGTGCCCACAAGAAATGTAAAAGGAGATACTGCTAAGAGGTATGTGTCAATAGCCCATAAAAAATTTTCAAAAAGAATCATACTAAGAGTCCATATCACATTTCCATGAAACTGTACCACAAATTTGTGTGCTCTTACATAACGAATAAGTTATTCATGAATAGGGATTTAAAACTTAAATTTGTGTAATTTTGGACAAATTTTAATAAAAATCACTAAAAAAACTGCAATCTGAATATTTGAGAAATAAATCAATATGTAAACTACAGTTAAATGAGGGAGATGATTATGTTAGGAATGGAGAAATTTCAGTTCCAAAAGGTGAAAAATAAATGTGAAATATACTACCTCTTGATATTATTAATTTTGTTTTCAAATCCAAAGGAGACTCACCAATCCATTAGAATATCTTTAAGTAGTACAAAGGTATAGGCTGTACACAGGCTCAGTATTTAGTTTTCAGAGCAGCATCAAAGAGATTACAGTTGAACCTGCTGGAAGAGCCTTGCAGAATTTTCCCTTCCTATCCAATTGGACGTATTATTCATACAGAAAATATACTAATCTTGTTTCTTATTTGGGGATGCTGTCCTTTTTCTAAAGCTCTCTGACTTCCCACCAGTCAACTTGATCACCTTAAAATAAATTTAACAGCATGAATTATAATTTCTCCCAGGACAATGAACTTATAATATATACGTAACCGTGCACAAGGAGGGGTATGATGACTGTGTTTAGCAACAAGCCAAAGATGATAATAAAATCATTAACTCTGTCAATATAAATGTTAATAGAAAAAGAAAATTGGATCTATGCCTGGTATCACATTTTCTCTGATAGGAAATTAGAACAGAGAAATTGAATCTGACAAATCTTAGCATCTAGAAATCAACATCCAAATTGGAGTTTGGAGTACATAATAAACGGCAGAATGCTTCTTAATTAAACTGTGTTTTTGATAGGCCAGAATGAATAGCCTCTGCCTGGCCAACAAAGTGATTTGGTCTCCCTGAGGAACCTTTAAAAATATCATATAAAATAAAGGCTGTAATGTTAGCAAAAATCAAGTTGACAAGTGTGTACTAATTATCTTTGGTACTACAACACTGTTAATAGCGCTGCCATCTGAAAGATAATAGAGGTGAATTCATTAACAGAACCTTGAACTGATGTCTGTAAGAAGAGGTTTTATTGTCTGCTACCCCCCAAAGGAACTCTGCATTTCACAGCAGTGTACTAAATAGGGCTCTCAATGGAGTTGTGAGCACTTTTTTAACCTCTTGGTATACATCACTTCATTTGGAGAAAAACAAATTCAAATAAATTGAGGGATACATAAGTTTTCATTCACAGGCAAAGATCTGGGAATTATTTTTAAAACTACACTTCAAACAATTAACTTTTAAGAAAGAATTTGAAAGTATAACAAAAATAAGGCTTGAAAACAATCCTATTTAAAAAGTCTATTTCATATTCATATATATGATTTACAATATAATATAAATTATATATCTAATAGATTTTATAGAACACATATATTTTGAGGGTTTTTTCTTGTGGTTAAATACTTTAGTGAGACTTAACCTTTTGTAGCAACAAAATGAAAATAATTTATTTGTTAGAATAAGAAAAGTGCATGACATGTTTGGAAAAAAACAATGGAATGATTATTATGAACAGCTTTTGCTGGTTACTTTTAGTTTAGTTTTTTTGAGTCTAGGTATAATTAAATTAAATAAAATATAATCTTTTATTTCTTTTTGGCTGTATCTATTTCAGTTCCCTCCAACCTTCACTGCCCATCCTTCAGAGGTACACACACACACACACACACACACACCCCAAGAATCTTTGTCAGTGTCCATCAAAAAATCTCATCACCTTTGAATAGTCACCATTAACCATGACTGTGGAATAGCATCCTAATATACTTTATCCCACTAATATTTAATATGCAGTGCTCTCTCTACTTTCCTATTGTACAAATATTTTTACTTGGTCATTAAAATTTGACTCAAATTAGTTTTAACTAGTTCACTAAACTGACGTATGAGTTTTCTCTAAGTGGATTTCATATCGATGTCATTTTTTCTGTGGGTATTTTTGACAGAAATACTTAATTACAAAAGTCTAATCAAATAGGGCTATCAAATATGGCCTGTAAAGGAGAAACCACACTTATATATGGTGTTTTTGTAATGTCTATATATTTCTCACAATGAAAAGTAATCTATTTGTTTTTATAAACAATATGATTCATACTTCACGGGTATGAAAAAGAATTAACTGTAATAGTAAAATATATTAAGCCTACTCAAAATTGTCATAACATTTCTTCATTTAGATTAATCCACACCCATCTCAAACATATCATTGTTCCTTTTAGCTAGTTAGTGTCTAAAACAAACAGTAACCTCCATGCATATCAACAAGCTAAACAAAATCTGAATACATATATTTATACAAAAGATAATACAAAAATTTAATAGCAATTTTTCAGAGCATTACATGTGTATATTTATACGGTACAGGAATTGAGTTCTTATATATACGAAGTTGCCCAAAAAATGTATACACATTTCAGGCAAATAAAAGTAATATGATGATTTTTCAACAGATGTTTTTACCCACATATGAGGGACTCTAGAGGATGCTGTACATTGCGTAAAATCTAATACCCTGCCAGCCCTTAGAGAAGAAATTGAAAATGCACTGTAGCAATCTCAATGACCAAGGTTACCCAAGCAGCAGTTTGTTGTACTAATAAATGTCTGGAAACTAATGGCCACCACTCTGAGTACCTTTTGTAACTGTAGAAGCCAAAAGTAACTTGTATTAATCTCATGATGTCTAAATAAATTTAGTATTAAATTATTTGTATAAGTTTTTCTTTTCCTGAAGTGTGTATACATTTATGGGGAGCTCTGTATATTGTGCCTAGATATATGGATATACTAGAATTTAGTATTTTAGATGGATAGTCATAAATTTAAGAACACTGAGAGAAATTAATATATCCAAAGTAAAGATTGAATGGAAAGAACCACAAAAGGAAGTAAGAACAGTTAGATAACAACTCCCTAGTTGGTTAGTAAAATTCTACTTCTAGAATTTGTCTGGTTTTAGGATGGGGATCTAGGAATTTTGTTCTTGGACTAACGCATTGCATTACTGTACATCCAGTAATAGCAGACAACTGAACCTAGAAAGATACTGTGTCTTCCACCTCACCTGAAAGAATGGGTGCAAATATTATAAGACACTTCAAAGGCTTCAATACTGTATTAATCAACTTTCCTGTCTCTGGGCCCAAATACCCAACACCTGCAATTTAAAGGAGGGAATCTGGGGTGGTGTCGTGGTTTGGGGGGGATTTGGTGCATTGTTGGCTGGTTCCAACCCATAAATGGCATGATCGGAGGGGATAGCAGAGGAAAGCTGTTCACTTCCTGGGCAACTAGGAAGCAGAGAGAGAGCAGACAGAAGCTAGGGACAGAATATGTCCCTCCAGGTCATGGTACCAGCAACCCCCACAACTAGTTCCCACCTCCTAACAAGACATTGTGCTGCTTAACTCGTCAATGCATGAATGCACTGACAAGTGTCATGCCCCGTAGTACAAGCACCTTCCAAAAGCCCCACTTCTCAATACATGAGACTTTCCCGGATATTTTAGATCTAAACCGTAACAAAGACTACTGCTTTCACAGAGATCATCAAAAAGAAATTTCAAGTGATTAATTTGTCCTATAAATGTATTGCTTCATTGTAATTTCTTTTCTTTTCTTTTCTTTTCTTTTCTTTTCTTTTCTTTTCTTGCTGTGCCAGGGATCAAACTCGGGGCCTTGAGCTTGCTAGGCAAGCACTGTACCCGCTGAACTAAATCCCCAGCCGTATAATTTCTTTTAGTAGATTCCATTGTTGTTTTTTAAAATTCCTTCTCATGCATTTCAAACTCCTTAGGTGACCTCTACTAATCAAATAAATCAGAATTACAAACTATAAACCAACATTAAGAAATGCACATATACACTCACCATATGTACACACACACATACATGAAAATTTAATGTGAAGCACCTTTATGAGAGTCTGCATCTAAATATATTAATAAAAATGAAACAATAAGAAAAAAGAAAATTAACTCTTTCAAAGGTAAAATTTAATATTCAACTTAGATTTCAAGTCTTTTCAAATAAGATATTTTATTTTAGCAGTGGATTAAAGTTCCACTTCTAATTATCTCATATGATTGAAGGAAAACACAGAAACCACACGATGAAGTTGCTACAAGGTTAATACAAAGTAACTGAAGATCTTTGAGAACATGATGGCCTTATAAATGCAAATGAATGACTAAGATGTTGCTAGTGATACGGAAATTGATTCATTCTTCCATTTTTAATAAAATTATATTACCAGAAATGTTTGGCATATTGTATAAACAAACAAAAGTTTAGGTAGTATAATATCTTTTGCTAAAAAATGATTACTGGACTACAACAGTTGACAGGGCTCAGGGGAACCTAACTAGCCTCACCCTCTTGCCATACATAATCTATTTCCCATAGCTCCAACTTGCTGTTACCCCATGCCCACCAGCAACCCACAACATAGCCCTGCCTGACAGCCATGCCTAGTTCGGAAGTTTGCATAGCAGAGTATTCCGCCTCTCTTCTGTCTGAGCATTGCTGTGTTGTGTCTCGTCATCAGAAGGAATTTTAAATCTTTGGAAACAAAGAGTCCCCAATGCCACCCATTGGAAGAGTTTGTATCTTAATTCTGCAGGAAGGAGCCTGTAACAAGAGCACTGTCTTGGAGCAGCCTAGAAATGGTGTGAGACTCTAACAAACAAAATGTTGGAAACAGGGAGGTGGTCTTCAAGCTCTATGCTGTCTACAGCAGGCACTCTTGCAGAGGAGCTAAGATGCACAAATCAGAAATTACAAACTAACCCAACCATTGTAAGGACACACGTTAGGCCGACCTCTGCATGGAATTGCTTTGTAAATGTTAGTGGGGGAAGAGTAATCGCGATTAAATTGTCCCTTAGACAGAAAGGAAAAAATGTTGGTCCATGTCTATGGTGTAATTTCTCTCTTTCGACTGCCAGCCATCAAAAATACATATATTTCAGATTTTTGTCTTCAGACAGTTATCAACCATGGACATAAACAGTATCAGGATGCAGTTCATACTATCTGGGTAGCAGAAAGTCCACTGAACTGTGGCATATCAGGAACTCGTCTGTTTCTGGACTTTCAGCTGGAGAATGTGTAGCTCTCTGTTTTTTGGTTGTGTTTTTTTTTTTTTTTTTGTAGTAGGAGGTAGTCTACAGATTTTAATTTCTAATGTTTTACTGACATTGTGTGTGTTTTCATCTGAGGCATATAGTATCTGGACACCCAAGGCAATAAATTCAGTGAAGGCTCAGCAAAACTCATTCATTTTATTTTTCTATTTCCACAAATGCACTTCAGCCAGCTCTGTGTGTCAGTGCAGAGACTGAGGAATGGAACAGCCAGGAAATACATTAGGGAAAACGTTTACAACGAAACCTGATCTAGCAAGCTCTTCTAATCACCCCTGCAATATTGGCATGTTTTGACATCGTAGTTTTAATAAATGCAAGAATATGCTACGGTTGATTATCTGCTTCACATTTGAAAAGTGTATCGATCGCCTGACTTGAATTAACAATGCAAGTTTCTTAATTGGACAATCAGGATCAGGAAGCTGGGTAATGTTTGAGCAGAAGATCTTTTCTTTTATTGACTACTTCACAAACCCTAATGAGATTATCATGTAGGATAATTTTGCTTCTTCTACTGATTGTAATATTATGATTTTATAATATTGACTTTCCTTGATAATAAAATGTGATTGGATTATTGAAACTCATTTTAATGTTTGGTATTTGCTGTGTGATTTATTGCAGATATTCCTGATTATTTTAATGAACAATACTTTTTCTAATTATTGAAAATTGTATTTTTTACATAGATTGGTCAGAACTACTTTAGCTTTATTTTTAAAGTCAAAGCACTTAAACTATAGAAAATACTTAATTTTAAATCTTTAATACTTCTCTAAAAATGCGATTCCTAAAATTTTCTGAAAGATATGTTTGAATAACTCTAAAAGCTAAATGTCTGGAGTGATGGGGAGACAGTATGAGGAAATAAGAGATCACAGTATGGAGGACATTGGTTTCCCCAGAATTTCTACTGTTTTCTGTCTCAATTTTTTATAATCTATGTCACTCGTGATTGCATATACAGTTTCAAAAATATCCACATGTCTCATTTTATTTGATAGCCCAATTTGAGGCAGGTGTTTTTTCCTGCATCATATAAATAAAGGTATTGAATCTCAAGTAATTTGATATTTGCTTTAAGTCAAAGAGTTAGTCGATGGCAGACCTGAAATTAAAATATGTGGCTTTTCTCCTCTTTAGATTGCTTCATGGTCTGATCCAAATTCTTTTCATCAGATTACAGATTGGTTCGAAAAATTATTAGTGTGCGTTGGTTTATATATGCGTAACATATGTAGTCTATTTATACATTACATTTAGAAGTAAATATTTTATTACCACTCCTAGTTTTTTTAACCCATTTGCATATCAACTCATTAGCCAAGTCTTCTTATATTTAGCATTACTTTCAGATGTAATCTGAAACAAGGAGACAGAAACAGAATTTTCACGTGTCTTTCAAGAAGAGCTACCATCATGGAATCCTAAATGAAAAGCCTTCACAAAGTGATGAATGTGTCCATTTATTTTCCTTTTCTTGTGTATAGTACAACCACACCTGCAGTACAAGAGTGCAGAAGGGGAAAAGAAGTGAGAATTTGGCATAAACTATAGTATCCTAGAGCCTAGCACAAGTTCCAGTAGCATAAAGCTGATTGAAAATTAGCCTGTTACTTAGTTTCCATGTGCCACCTGGAAAGGTGAAGGGGCTCTGGGAGCCCGCGCAGCTCTGTTTTCCACTACTGCTCTCTCCTAGGTGGCAAATATGCTTATTATGTTCATCTAAATGCATAAATCCTTTTAGGTGTCACGCTATGGTGACCATTCAACCAATAAGCTCTCTCCAGAGCAAGCAGGGAGCTAAGAGTGCTGCTAAAACACAGAAGCAGCAGTGTTTAAATCCAGCTTCTGTATCCAAAGCTTTTGCAGTCAGTCAGTTATCCCAAGTGGAATGGAAAGTAGCCCCAAGTAAATTACCAGCATAATTCATCCTCATGTTGAGAAAAGATGACTCAGCTGAGCTATTTTCTAATAGATTTGTCAATAAACATATGGTTTCCAGAAGTAGAGACATAGGAGAACAAGATCAATCTTTCCTGTAAATGCTGGAAGTAAAAGTCAAATATGGACAGATAGTGTTTTCCCTATTTGATATTCTGAGTGATAAGAGGGGTGATAAACATTTGTCATTTTGAGAAAATTTGAACCATCTTCTCCTTCCTTCTGCCTAATTCACCATCCTTGTAATATCAGCACTGAAGTTTTACTAGTTACACATTCATTAATTCCTTATGCAAACACTCAGATGTCAAATATCTAAATGATAAAGCAGTAACAGAAAGGATGCTGTATTCAATACAAAAACTATATTCTTTACTTTCATATAAAAGCAAAAATCATCTCATTGTTGAAAAACATGTAATGATAATTGCTTATTACAGCAATATTCTTTTATTATCTCATTCAACAAAAATTTTTGAGTGCCTGCTCTGTTCAGGGATTGCCTCAGGTTATTCATGAAGTTAAAAATCATTCCTAGACAACGACAAACTAGAGTCATTTATAGGAACGTGGATGGACCTGGGAAATATAATGCTGAGTGAAATAAACCAGACTCGCAAGCTGGAATACCGTATGGTATCCCTCATTTGAGTGAGGCAAAGCACAAACAAAAGAAAAGGGTAAACAATGGATACAAAAAGGCAAAGTGTTAGATATAAGCTAATAGACAAAGGGTCCAAGGGAACAAGAAGAGGGCAAAGGGGGAGGGGAATGGGAATCCAGAGGAATAATATCTCAAAAACAAGAATCTAATAACCCAAATTTAAAACAGTGACACGTACACGAGGTACTACAGGAACTTTATGTAGTTGGGACTTAATGCTGCATCTTTGTGATTGTTTACATTGCTCACTGTCATAAGCAAAAGGCACAATGTATTGTGGTCTGTAAGCTTGGGTAATGGCCTGTAAGTTTGCATAATTTTGGATAAATTTTAATAAAAATCTATAAAGTGAAAAAAGAAACTCATTCCTCCCTTGGTCTAAGCTAAGTATTCTCTGAATCTTGTACATTGGCTTTCATAGTATATTTTATGCAGAAGAACACATTCATGCAGAATAAGTCCAAAAAATTATATTCTGCCAAAAGCAGAGGGGTTCTTAGCCATATCTTTGTCTTTGATGAAAAATCTCTCATGCAGACATAAATAGAAAAGTTTATTACTGGAGAATAGACATAGATAATCATTGGTGGTATAAAGTATCTCTTAAAGGCAGCAGAAGAATTGATTAAGTACACTGAATCAACTTCAAGACTCTAGAATTCCTGAAAATCTTAGTCTCTTTGACAGGATTTCCTGATAAGCTGAATTATCAATGCCATATTTCTTTGTCATCGTATATGATTATCTGACCCAGCTAGTGTGAGATAGCTATTTACTCAGAATTCCTCAGATCTCGAAGTTTATTCACCCCATTAAAATAAAGCTAATTTAATCTGAGAATTTCTCTTCTAGCTTCCTCAACCACATCTTCTTGTTTTCTAAGCATAAGACATTCAGGTCATTGATCCTCCAATGCTAGAGTTTTTAATGAAGATATTTAGAAATATTTCTTCCCTTAACAAATTTTTCTTTTATTACTAAACCTGAACTACCTTCCTAGTATGTTTAAAGTGCAATCATTAGCCATTCAGTAGTTGCTGGGCCTTTGGGTTGTTTCCAAGACTTAGCTATTATAGATTGTGTTGCTATAAACATTGTCGTGCACATATCACTGTGGTACAACGTTTTTGACTCTTCTGGAAAGATACCAAGAGGCGGTGTAGCTGGGTCAAATGGAATCTCCAATTGTAGTTTTTTGAGGAATCTCCACACTGATTTCCACAGTGGTTGGACCAGCCTCCATTCCCACCAAGAGTGGAGGAGGGTTCCTTTTTCCCTGCAGCCCCGCCAGCATTTGTTATTGGTTGATTTCTTGATAATAGCTGCTCTTTCTGGAGTGAGATGGAATCTTAGCGTTGTTTTAATTTGCATCTCTCAAATGACCAGGGATGTTGAACATTTTTTCATAGAAGATGTGCTTTTCTATATATACAATGGTGTACTATTCCACCATAAAAAAAGGATAAACTTGAAACATTTTTAGGCAAATGGATGCACCTTGACAACATACACTTAAGTGAAATAAATCAGACACACATGACTATATATCGAATGGTTTCTCTGATATGAGAAACTAAGTGTAAATAAGGACAAAGAGGTATAATAGATACAGTGAAAAAGAAAGACAATGTTCAAATGGGAATAGAACTGGAGAGGGAAGAGGGGGAAAGGAATGAAGAGAAAGAGAAAAAAGAAAAAGAAAAAATGGAAAAATGTTAATAAGGGGGGAGGAGAAATGGAAGTGAGGGCTGAGGAAGGGGGGAACCAAGATGTGTCATGTACAAGTATCAACTAGGATGAATGTGATCATTATGTCTGTCTACAATATACCAACACATGCTCTTGGTAAATAATAATAATAAATAAAAAGAAAACAATGGAAAATAAAGTGCTATCATTTTTTTAAGTTGCATATTCTCAGTACGTACCCTGTGTATAACTTCTGTGCAGTGGTTGTCTTTCATGTGCTTTAAAAGAAATTATGTTCTGTTGCACTCAAAATAAAAAGTTATATAAACACTGTTCAAATCGAATGCTTACTATTTTGCATAAATGTGGAGTGTTTAGTTTTAATGGTAATTCTTGGTAATGTTAGAGACAGAGAATAAGTCCCAGGAATGAATGAACAAAATCATGTTTAAAAGAAATGGTAAATGCTAATAAAACTATGACAAGGGATTGTTACTCTTCTATAATGGTTCAGGGGCAAAGTCCACCTAATGGAGGTCTTTTCCATGTTGTATCTGGAAGTAGCTTCATAATTTTACTATATTAAGTATGAAATGATTCTGTGATGTTTCTACCTTTTTTTTTCAAGCTTTTAGTATAATGAGTTTGTTTTCGGTTTCAATACAAAGGGAAATTTCACTATTCCCATTGAGGCAATGTTGCTGCTCGGCAACATTTGGTGCAAATAGTCATCAAGCTTCAAAATTATGCAAAACATTCCTTATTTCTCAAAAATTTCACTGAATAATTTAAAACTCAGTGGTGGAAACAAGTCCCAGCTGTGGTGTGAAGGGGGCGGGAAGTTGTAAATGTGCACCAAGGACTGGAGTCCTCTGCGAGTATAATTCATGCAGCCGTATACCCTTCCTCTGGCTGGACTCTGATAAAATCACACTGAAAATTAACTGTGCAATTCACATTATTTACACAAAGAAGTTTTGCTGTTGTTGTTTTTAATTAGAAAGTGTTGTTCCAGCATCTTGCCATCTGTTTAAAACTTTCAACCAGTATTCCATTACTACAGCTCATATAGGGGCTGTGTGTCAACATGATGTTAACTGTATAATGTTGTTACAGGCTAAAACATATAGTAACAGTATAACCCCAGTTGCCACCATACCAAAGATCAGCCTCATTCTCTTCCCCAAAGATTGTCACTTTGTGCGTCATCATACATGATAATTTTGTTAATAGAGTCATAATAAAGAGAAGAGCAAGAACAAAAAAGAGAAAATTAAAAGAGCTATTCTATGACAAAGTATTAGTTTCAGTTCTACTGAGAACATAGTAGAGTTGCACTTGTCTTGGCACATCTCTGTCACATAGTAGTAGGGAATAAAATTCTGTAATTCACACCATACAGCTATTGTGCTGCTTCTGTCCTTGATTCTAGCAAAGTCCCAAGGTAGGCAGAAAAGTATGAAGCAGAATGGAAATATTGACCTGTTTGCTCTGCTTTTATTACTTAATTGGCCTATGATCTAGAGAGCTACCTATTGATTATAACTTTTATCAGGACAGATATTCTGGATCTTTCTTCCATTCTTATCACTCTATTCTCTCAACAAAATATATTACTTTTGTAACTCACATATTTCCCTTGATTTAGGAGATATGTTAAACTTAATTCAACTCATTGTATTTTTATCAGACTTCTTTTACTTCTGTTATGTTTTGTTGGAACTCTGAGATAAACTTAAGAATAAACATGATTCCTTTCTAAAACAAATTCAAAATCTTTTTAGTTACTATGTATGATTTACCAAACTAGCTACCTGCAGCTGCTGACCTTTAAAGAATGCATATGTTGCTCATAAATTTAATGACAATAAACAAACATTTTAGCAATTAAACTTCTGAGTAATATATATTTAAACAGATATGGGGGAATTTGCCTTTCTTGTTGATACATTAGGAAGTTGATTCCTCTGGGAATAGATATAAAACTGTCCAAAGAGATGAAGAATCTTTTCAAGACTGTTTTACATAGGGGACCACAGGGAGAAAAATAACCTGAGTTATGGTATTACTAGATTAATTTGAAGACAATTGTTTCTGCTGGCCTGAATATGACTTTTCCAAAGCAACTTCCTGCTCTGTGGTGATCCTCCCTCAATGGAGGAAACCAGAAAAATAAGAAATTGAGAGGAAGAATGAGGAAAAAAATTGTTACTGGAAAGAGATTAGCCACCTTGGACATCTTATATGAAAATGTGGGGGTGCCGGGCATGAAACTTGGTAGTAAAGAGAGTTTGGAACAAGTCATAAGGATTAGTAGGCCTGAGTTCAGTGGCAATTTAATTAGCTCCATCCCACACAGTTAAAAACTCTCTCCCTCTCACTCTCTCTCCCTCTTTCTCTCTACCATATAAATACATGAAATAGAATATAGAATATGAATATATATATGGCACCAGTATTCTATTTCATGCACCAAAAGGAAGTATTTCTATTTTATGCTGTTTCACAGGGCATGTTTTTAGCCATATTCTAAGTATAAGTAATCTTACTTGAAACAATATGGTTTTATTAAAAACACGAGCAGGAAAGAAGGGAAGTGTTTATGTCTCAGATGAGGATTGTCATGAACGTTTTGCACAATTTCACTGTATAACATGTCTACTCTAAGTGCCTGTGACATTCTAAACTGCCTGTGGGAAAGCATGAAACCAAAGAGAAATTAAAGTGCTTCTTAAACTAAAAGAAAGACTTAAATTTTCACTCATTTTATTTTCTGTTATGAATACAATTACTTGCTGTATTAATGAATACAGAATTTCTAAAGCAAAAGTGAGTATTCTTTATATCTTTATCTTTTGTCTTTATATCTTTATCTTTTGTCTTTATATACTTAATATGTGTTCTTTTCAACTCTTCTAAAAGAAAGCCTGACAATGAGCAAACCTGACAAATACTAATATTGATACAGTATGCTTAGATTTGCTGATCGCCTTTACATGTGTCACATAGCTTTTTCATGACCACTTTGCAAATTGGCACCAACGTCTTGGGCTTACTAATGAGATTAAATGATTAGTACAAGGTACTCTGATGAGGTATTGGCAAATTCTGAACACAAGCCAGGGCTTCTGACTATGTCCTAACTCTTTTTCCACCAAAAATACATCCTTTGGGGCTTGATGGATCATATCTGCAATCCCAGCCCTCAGAAGGCTGAGGCAGGAGAATCACTGCAAATTCAAGGCCAGCCTGGGCTATACAAAGAGTTCAAGACCAGCTTGAACTACATGGTGAGACGCTGTCTCAAAAAAAAATGTGTCTTATGCTGCTCTTTTCTTCCTTTTCTTCTTCATCTTTTTTAAGCCAGCAGTGTTTTGAACTCTATTTTTCTCCTCAGATTTTGTAGGCTTTTTCCACTTTTCTGCAGGACAGTCAGCTAAATAACACAATGTTTGAACATGCTGACTGTTGGCTAACTCTAGTTTGCTGGCAGTAGAGTAAAACTACGTCTTTATTGAGTATTCGATATAAAGTAGCTATCTGGTTACATGAATTATATTTTCCCTGAGGTACAAATGGACAGAAGAGCCTTAAATCCTCAAGACCACCGACTCTGTCAAGAATAATTCTGCTTCTTGGTATCTTTCCAAAAGAATTAAAAGCATCATAACACAGCGATATATGCACACCCATGTTTACAACAGCACCATTTGTAATAGCTAAATCCTGGAAACAGCCCAAATGTTGTTTGGGACCAATGAATGGATAAAGAAAATGTGGGGTTTTTTATACATTGGTGTACTACTCTGCCATAAAGAACAATAAGTTTGAGATATTTCTAGTTAAACAGATGCACATTGAGACCATACTCTTAAGTGAAATAAATAGGACATATTTTTAAATATTGCATTGTTTCTCTGGTTGAGAAACTAAAAGTGTGAATAAGGATCAAAATGGGAAATATTGGGAAAGGGAAGAAATTGTTCAAATGGGAAAGGGAAGAAATTGTTCAAATGGAAAGGGGAACAAGGGAGGGGGAAGGGAACGAAGGGACAATAGAAAAAAGAATAGAAGGAAAAAAATGAAAACAAGCTTTTGTAAACAAGCAGGGAGGAGGTTGAAGTGAAGGAAGGGGAACGGAAAAAAAGCAGCAAGATATATCATGTACAGGTACAAATTATCTATGATGAATGTTATCATTATGTATACCTAAAATTTACCATTAAATAAAATTTTTAAAGAAAAATATCTGTGTAAAACTATAAACATGATATTATTTTTATTCTTTCTAAGTTCTTCCTTAGTTATCTCTCTCCAGATCTTATTTTTCCACTTCCCTTTTTTTGATCCTAATTTTTTGGAGACCATTTTCCCTCTGCTTTTAATATGTTAAGAAAACATATTGTGACTTCACACACTAATACATCACATAGTTTATTTGCTTACTATCGCCTCACTTTTCCATTGACTCAGCAAATATTGAGGGGTGCTGGGGATCAAACTCACAGCCTTCCACTTGCTAGGCAAGTGCTCTACCACTGAGCTCAATCCCCAACCCCCAGAAAATATTTTTAATATATGTGCTGCATGATTCAGGAAATACTTTTTAGGTAGAATTTGTGCTATATACTGAGGACAAAAAGATATGTGTTTTGAGAATTTGTCCCAGTTATTTACTCTAATTTGAAGAAAAATATAAGTGCAAGTCATTGTGAGAATTGTTAATAGGCAAGATAAAAAGAGCTTCAAAAACGCAGTAAAGGTAATAAGTTAGTGGAAGGATGTATGCGGGTAGAGTGTTAACACTTGAATTGACCTCACCATTGAACTGAGAATTGAGAAATTAAAACTGCAGACCATTCCAGAGAAATCCGTTCAAGTCACAAAACATAGACTAGCAATATGATCTTGAAGGATGGCTGGACTTCTGATGTATAGTGTTTGTGGAACTGGCAAGAGATCAATTTCAAAGAGTAATTGAGAGCCAGAATGCAAAGTCTTCCTGACACATTAAAAAAAAGATGCTTTAGAGAAAAAAAAAAGTTTGAAAAGTAATTTTTAGAAAATCTGCAAGTAACAGGCACCTACTCAAAGCTTTTCAAAAAGGGAATATGTTTAAATACTACATTGTTATGTTTGGCTATGTGTATTAAAAAGCCATGTTTGGGTTGGGGATTTAGCTCAGTGGTTATAGTGCTTGCCTTGCAAGCACAAGGCCCTGAGTTCAATCCCCAACACACACACACACTCACACACACTCACACACACACACACACACACACACACAAAAGCCATGTTTGGTGGCAGTATAAAGGATGAATTGGAGGGGGGGAAATAAGAGAAGGGCAAAACAGGAAGTAGTTACATCCTATGTTATTATGTTGAGAATGTAACTATGGCAGAAGTTAAAAATAAGGAGTAAATCAAAATGATAAAAAGAACTATGTATATTATCTATAAAAAACTCAGAAAATGTTGTTGCAGGTTTATCTGGGAAGATACGAGTTTAAAGAGAAAGTCTTGGACTATAGGAAATTCATAAAATTCAAAAAGTTTATCAAAATGAACTATTGTCATTGTGAATGACATCACAACAATAGAGAAAATGATGCTACGGAGCTGATCTGAAGAGGGAGGTGTCACCTGTTATCTAGGATAATGGATTGATGAGATGGGGTAGCTTGCAGGTGGTAAGACAACTGTGACTCAGACACTTTTGGTTCGGGGAGGAAAATCTCTCCTTAGGGAGAAAATGCATCTTCTCATGGACTTCTCAGATCAGAAGGGCGTCCAACCTCTCACTACTGCCTAACACACACCAGGGCTGTCACACATTTGTTAACGCAGCAAAGCTTCATGGTACTATCAGCTAAAAGTCTAAGAGTTTGGATGGCTTGGAGTTCTCTCCTGAAGGGCAACACAAGTTTATACCTTACAAAGGAGCCGCAGAACATAAATTATTCATTTAAGAACAAACCTGAACATAGAGACTAGAAAGACACTCCAGTAGATGATTTAATTTAACCCTTCCCCTGGAAAAATAGTAGTCTCTCAGGAATCACTAAGGGGAAAATCTGTAAAATATCTTAAAGCATTTCAGGAGGTAGCTGCCAGTATGGGAGCTAAAAATGAGATTGCTGGGATAATCATGTCAGAAAGTAGGCTCCTGCAGAGAACCACTGAAGCAAAAGCAAAACAGATGTGTTTGACAGGTTGGAAAATGGCAGCAAAAGAATGAAACATTGAATTTGTAAATTTATAAAAAAAAACAATCAGCTTCCCTAAGTTTTTTTCCTCAGAGATTTCTGAGTAAAGTAAAAGAACTTGTTAGAAAAATGACATTGTATATGTAAGGGCTCAGGAAAATCACTGACTTTAGGTATTAGAATTTTCCTAGGCATCATTTAGATTACTAATATGAAGGATAAAAATGTTAATAAGGCCCATGTGACAAAAAAAAGATAATAATGGGGTAGGGGAGAAAGCCAATATGCGCTAAACAGCTACCACATCTTGAAAACTTGGCTATAGATTTACATACATTTTCTCATTTACTTATCATGAAAATCTTAGGAGATAAGAATTATTTTCCTTTTTACATAGAGAAGACAACTGTGTCTGGGGTTGTTTCTGCTTCTACTGTTCCATCCCATTGACCCACATGCCTGTTTTTGTGCCAGTACCATGCTATTCAATCACCATAGATTTATAGTATAAATTCAAGTCTGGGATTGTGATGCCGCCTGCTTCGTTTTTGTTACCCAAGTTTGCTTTTGTTATTATTTTGGTCTCTTCTTGCTCCTTATGAATTTTAGAATTGTTTTCTCTAAATCTGTGAGAAATGCCATTGGTATTTCGATTGAGAGTTCATTAAATCTGTATATCAGTTTTAGAAGTATAGTCATGTTGATGCAAAACGTGAATGTCCAGCATAGATGAGAATGGGACTGCATAAAGCAGAGTTAAAATATTTTTACCCACCAGAAAATCAACAGAAGTTTAGTCTCTGAAATGACCTTTGTCTCCCAAATGAAGTGAGTCTAGCAGGAAAATGAGACTATAGCAAATAGCTGATAATACACAGTAACCTGATAGAAGGAGCTGGTTGCATTCAATGTCTGCATGATATAAAATGAGAAACATTTCATAAGAAATGTGTTATTACATTTTTATTTTATGTTACATATCAAAACAATGATTCTTTCACAAAATATTATAATTTGTTACTAGTCTTTAATTTTAATTTTTCTTCACAAGGTCACACGACTTTAATGCAGTCCATCTGTAGAAAAGGCCAGCTTTCGCTCCTGGGCATACTGTCGTCCTCGGACCTTAACGTCATGATCTAGAAGATGCAGATGTCATTGACTAAATATTATTCTATACATTTCCATTAGTGTCAGGAAACACTTTAAATTGCTACTTAATTTACACCATAATTACTGGGTTACAGCTTTAGCTCATTGGCAATTTTGGAAGCGATATTTTGAAAGCTATGGATGTCCCTGATAACGCTTAAACCGGACACCATTCAGAGACAGTCTTGGCAGCTTACAGACTTCCATCTCCCACTGCACCAGGTTCTGGGCAGCGTGCCGTCATGGTGGATGCAGCAGAGCAAGAAGCGCTCCCTCTGCTCATAGTCTCAGGTGTTGGTGCCCAGCACTTTGCGGATCTCCCGCATCACGTCACTGGGATCCATGGAACTAGAGGTTTTCATACTCCAGGTGAAGCGCAGGGAGCAAGGTTTGCTTCTTTGTTTTCATCCTTTTGCTCGGCAGACACATTGCGATGCCTTGTGAGTTTTGAAGTTAATTTACTGAAAAGATTAGTGGAGCCTCGACTTCGAGTCCGGGACAGCGGTGTGGCTTCGTGGGACAGGCTGGGAGAGGCAGGTGGGCCGTTGTAGGTAGCAGGTCGCCGCTCCCGGGGCTGGCCGTGGAAAGTGCTACGACTGGCAGTGCCTGGTGGGAAACGGATCCGATCTGGGGTGGTTGCACTGCTAATACTGTGGGTTGAAGCAACTGGAGTTCTCTGATCAGGAACAGTGCTGTTCTGCTTGCCGTTCTGAATCACTGAGTGTCTGTTTGCAGTCATTCTTTCACTGCAAACGTAAGTGTTTCGCCTCGTCATTCCACCAGATGCTGTGCTGCTACTGGGGACAGAAGGGCTTTTCTTGGCTCAGGAATATCTGCCTTGTTCCCAAGCACAGGGCTGGCCCGAGCGATTCCCTTTCCTCCAACAGCACTGCTGTTAGATTTCCGGGAGGGAATTCCATCTTCTTCGAGGTTACTGTCTGCAGGGCTGGTCTGACTCCTCTTTGGATATGCAACTCCTGAAGGAGCAGCTGGTCCAGCATGGTCACTGTACCGTCTCT
This sequence comes from Hystrix cristata, assembly GCA_004026905.1. Taxonomy (NCBI): domain Eukaryota; kingdom Metazoa; phylum Chordata; class Mammalia; order Rodentia; family Hystricidae; genus Hystrix; species Hystrix cristata. The sequence continues at coordinate 154,886 of PVJO010000344.1, forward strand.
GCTTCTGGCTGGAAGAAACGCTTCTCTGCACTTTGCAATGAGGAGACCGGCCGGTGCTGCTGCTGAGGTCGCTGCTTGGCCGCAACTCAGAAAGATTTTCTGTCCAACAACAAATACGTAGCTGTTTTTCCATCATATTTCATTTTACTAAGAGATTCTTGAATTTCTTCTTGTGACTATCCCGTTCCCACTATAATATCTATTCTTTTCTGGTCTGAGATGTTTAATTCTGGTTCAATGAATGGTTTAAGTTCATCTTCCTCATGCCCTGCACTGATCCACCTGTCCTTCATGATTTGCTCTGAGTGCCACGCTTAATTGGGTTTAGCACCGGGAAGCGTTTGAGAAGGTTTTCACAGTCTGTGGACATATAGAAAGGGATTCTGTATTTCCCTTTTAATACTCTTTTTCTCGATTCCTTCAGATTTTGGCCATCAAAGGGTAGCGACCCACTGACCCACTGACTGAATGACGCCGAGACTCCACGCATCAACGTCTGGCCTGTCATACTTCTTGCCCTGGAAGAGCTCTGGGGCTGCATATGGAGGACTACCACGAAACGTGTCTAGTTTATTGCCAACAGTAAATTCATTGCTAGAACCAAAATCTGCTATTTTAATGTTCATATCCGCATCTCACAAGAGATTTTCAGCCTTGAGGTCTCTGTGAACGATCCGTTTTGGGTGGTAATACTGCACTGCAGACACTATCTCTCTAAATTTAGCTCTTGCTTCTTTTTCCTTCATTCTTCCATGTGCAACAAAATAGTCATATACTTCACCTCCACTTGCATATTCCATGATTAAGTACAGTGTCTTTTCAGTTTCAATGACTTCAAACAACGTCACTATGTTTGGATGATTTAAAATCTCCTTATTCTTACTTCTCTGAAGAGTTTCTGTAGACTTGCTGGATTCATCTGCGTTTTGTCAATTATTTTTATGGCAACCTCTTTGCCTGTAAGGATGTATCTCTCCACTTTCACTTTTGCAAAGTTCCCTTTGCCGATTGTTTTCAACAGTCTGTAGGTTCCTATGTGAGGCTGTTCATCTGCACAGGAAGCTACTGAGTTTCTGCACCGGGCTCCAGCGCAGGAGGTAACTTCTGGCCCATCTGCAGGCGAGGTGTGGTTTGCAGCGTCTGTTCACGGTGGGCAAGGGCGTCCTCAGGGACATCTTAGTGCGCTTCGGCTCTGCATGGCGTAAGGGCGAAGCGGTAGAGCGCGGCCTTGGGCGGCCGGCGGGCCTCACTCTAGGTCCCCGGCCTGGCCCGGTAGCGCCCCCGCGGGCCCCGGGGCTCACTCTCCCCGTGCCCGGCGGCCCCGGCGGCCCCAGCGGGGGCGGGGTTGGGGCCGGCCGGCAAGCCGCCTGCAACCGCCCCGCCGGAGCGGGGAGCGCAGGAGGACGTGGAAGCGGCGGAACAAGGGACAGGCCGCGCGGCATGCGGGCGCCGACCCTGGAGGGGACCGCGGAGGAGGTGCCTGCGCCCGGCCGCTGTCCCCTCTCCAGTCCGCTTCCCCCCCCCCGCCCCCGCCCTGCCCAATGCCCTAATGTTAATTTTAATAGAATTTTACTAAAGATTTTTTTGGGAAAGTAATCATATCATTAGAAGTTTAACAAAAACTTTTGCTTCTAAATGAAAATTAAGAATCTGGTTAACGACTGACAAACTTTCTGCGTAGTTTTAGTTTTCAAGTCAATTTTTGTTGCATTACTATTTTAATAATAGTACCAAAAGTTTAATGACCCCTTCTAGTTCAAACAATAATTGAGAAATATTATAAAATGTTGAATTATTATCATTTTAAGTGTGAAATATGTGTTTCTATTGAAACCTAGGTCAGGTCATTTGATTAGGTCATAGTAACCTATTTTTCATAGATGTTTAAATCTCATTTTCCCCATCCTTAAAATGATTTTTACCACCGACGTCAATGTAGAATCATATAATGATATTATTACATGTCTTCATTATTTTGTACATATTCCTTATTATGAAATAGTCATATTAATGCTGTAACTGAATATTAGAAATATATGCTGAAACATTCCATATATTTAGAAGCTTAGACTGTAATTGGGTATTCTAATCTTTAATTAAAGTTCATGTTACCTTCTGTTTACCTGAGAAGTCTGTTAGGAATAAACTGACACAAATTTCTAAAACAATGAAGCTGGAGCCATCTTCATAGCAACATCAGATTCCTCATATTTTTGATAACTGTCTTAATATCCAGCTGTTACTGCTGACCATCACTATTTGATTGTAACCTGGGTATATTTTTAAGGCTTGGAATTTTGGACGATAAGCAACTACAAATCAGTGCTAGTAAACTTTAAAGAATTCATTGTGTCTACTAGTATCTCTCCCAGAGGAAAACATGATGCCTCCAAAATTTGAAATCTATTATTTGGGGAAGAATTCACTGGAGGAAAGAATACCCGAGCCATCTCCAAATCATAGTATAGGCTGTTTGCTTTTTTCTTATACTGCACTTTTTACTACCTCAGTCAACTTCTATCACAGGGATTACGTTAAGGTAGACAGACTCCTGAAGAAGTAATTCCATCTTGCCTTGGAATGATCTATTAGCTCTGACAAGAACAGTTCTTTATTGTTGACGTATTCCAGTTTCCTCCTTCCCAAAACCAGAATGATATATCTAAGAAAAATATTATGATGTTAGGAGAAAGGAGAGGTCAGCAAATCACACTTTGATACTCTTAGATCACTACCTTTGGTATTTCTAAAAGGAAAATCATGTTACTGTGGTTTCAAAAGTTACAAATCCATTGCAGAAGGAATACAGCAAAAACAAAGTACTATTCCCTCCTTTTTTCTTTCCCCAGCTAATTTTTCCTTTCTTTCCAGAAAGAAAAACAATATGTAGCAACCATATGATTTGTGCAATACTTGATGCAAAACTACACTGATTCCCTCAAATCATTCACTATGGCTTTGCCACTGATACCAGAAAGAGTTGCATGACTTGATTTTTCAAGCACGGAAGTGAGACCATTCTCGCTGTGAGCCGTGCCCGTTGTGCCGGAAGGCCAAGTGAAGTCACAAGACTCGTGCTGCCTGTAGCAAACACATGTGTTCTAGTTCCTCTTTACTGACTGGGAGATGCCACTGCTACGCACAGTATCATACATTTATGAAAGAATTGCAAAAAACTTCCAGGTTAGAGGACCAGTTGAAGTATCTTTTCATATGAATCATAGTTAAATTGAGACTCCTTGATAATGAGCAGGAAGGCAGCTATAGTTTAAAATTTTTGCAGTGTGCTCTTGTGCTGCACTACAACAAATGGTCGTACTTCGTAAATGCTTCCTGTATTTTGCACTTCTTCCCCCGTGTTAATATACAGGCTGCTTCAACCAGTCACCGTAAACACTCAAATATTCTTGAAATGCCCGTTATCCTAAATGCATTTTCTCCAATTAATAAAAAAAACAATGGGAGGGGGTGGGAAGAAGGAAGGAAGGACGAGAAGGAAGGAAATCAAATACCTATCAGATTTTTGAAATATTTAATATTTGAAGAAGTCAAATTGTAAAAGAATGTACTCGTGTTAAGTTAGTGTGGGAAGTGTCACAGACATCTTCTTCTCAGAAAACAGGAATCATCACCCCGTGTCTGGCACGCCAGTCTACAGTGGAACCCACAGTTCACAGAGCAATCTTACCCCAACCAGGTGGGCACTGAGAGGCCTGTGAGGCTGGGGGAACTGCCACTCCAGTCTCCCACCTAGAGATTTCCAAAGTCACTGCATGTCACTGAAGGCAGCTGTGACTGTGAATCATTGCTTCACAATTAGGAAAAACAAAAGATACGTTGATTACTGAAGTGTCACCTTCATATTACTGCAAAGACTGCTTGGTTAACTGTAATTTTTTTTTCAAAATAAAGGATGTATAAAATCCTTTAAATTTTTGTAATGATCACACGGCTATTGAATAAAAATTTACTTGCTGTTCTTTTGAAAACTGTAAATACAATAGAACAAAGTCAGATGTTTCTTTATCCCTAACATTTTATTTAAACTCCTTAAAAGGACTCAGAATTGATAAATAAAAAGAGAAAGCAAAAAGTTATATTAAAAAGTGAACAAAAAGTAATAGAAATAAAAGTAGAAAATTTGCTTCAAAAATGCTTCAGGGGCTGGGGATTTAGCTCAGTGGTAGAGCACTTGCCTAGCAAGCGCAAGGCCCTGGGTTCAATCCCCAGCACCAAAAAAATAAAATAAAATAAAACTTAGATAGCTTCTACTAACTCTACAGAAGTATTTTAATTGTCTTTGTTTGAAATAAAATGAAAATCAAATGCTCCTTAAATATGAATAGAGGACTACATACAAAATTATTGTTATGCAGAAAAAGAAATAAAACTTTAAAGTAGTAAACCCTGAATTATATGTAATACTAATTGCTTATCATGTATTTTGCTTTGGACACATTCATTATCTCTCTAACATCTGGATTTAGGAGAAACTGGTACAGAAATTTAAAGTTAGGAGAGACCTTAAAGGTCATTAAATTCATCTACTATTTCTTTAAATAATGAAATTAAAAACAATAACAACTGAGAGAGCTTTGTTTGCTTCAGCATTTTGTATTCTGTCAAATTCTAGAAGCTTGTTAGTCATCGGGAAGAAATTTTGGTGTGAAATGAATCATAGTATACTATTTTTAAAGAGATATTTTATTTTAGATATCTGGGGATTTTTTATATTTTTTCTCGAAGTTAAACAGAAAAAATCTAGAGTTTTAGTGAAGTTGTGAGCAACAATGTAGTTAATTTTTATGATTTAATTAATTGACTAATTCATTCTATCTCTACGTTCTCTTAATTACTAGCCTGTATCATGAAAGCATACTCAAATATACATAACATTTCAGGAATATATCTGTTGTGTGAAACGTGATATGTCTCTGGAGCTTCATGATGCAATGAACAACATCCTAACAACATTTTAATACACAAAATAAAGAACTTCGGGGGCCTTTTTACATATAATACCAGTCAGTGCCTATAAAGAAATACAAAATGCACTTGTGAAAAGCCAAATTTAGGTGATGAAATAGAGGAACCAAATATTGATAATGCTACATTTGAGTTTTGTTTAATCCAGGAGTACGTAGTAAATTATCTAGGGCAGGAATTCTTAACCTGCAGGCCAGGATCCTCAACCCGCACAGTAAGAGATGAGTGGTGGATTAGTGAGCAAAGCTTCATCTGTGTTCATATCTACTCCACTTCCCTGGCAGAACCACATAAGTGCTGCCTCCTGTCAGGTCAGCAGCAATATTAGATCCTTGTAGAAGCACGAACCATACTGTGCACTGTAAATGTGAGGGATCTAGGTTGCATGCTCCTTTATGAAAGTTTAACTCCTGATGACCTAAGATGGAGTTGAGCCAGGGAGGCTAGCAATGAAGAGTGGCTGCAAATACATATTAATATTATCAGAAAGGTATAAGAGCACAGAGACAGTAAAAAATCAGTGCTTGCAGACCCCTATCAAAACTCTATCAGTTAGTGGCAAGTCATCAGCTTTACAATGGCGAGTGAGTTGGTGTACTTCAATTGCATAGATGTCTCTGCTGGCAGGCCTTAAGTCAGAGCGCAACACTTACGTTAGTCTGTGTGTGGCCTGACCGTCTTTTTATTTACCACTTCCATTTATGCTTCTCTCCCACACTGAACACTTGTTTCAGTCACAGTTTGAGAAGCCTACAAGCCAAAATGAGTAATAAACATCACTGGACAGCTTTTTTGAAAAGGGACATACAGTGATCAGACTGCAGAATATTCTCAGACTGCCAACAGAAAGAACACTGCATTTGAAATAAAGTATCCAAGAGATCTATTTAAATTACAGGTTCATTGAAACACAACATGCGATTCACATTCTCAAAGTACGCTTTGTATAATATGTGGCCATCAGCCATGAAACATTCAAAATTGATTCACCATATGGAGACCAAACGTCTTGCATTAAAAGACAAGCCTTTTGAGTTTCCCAAAAGAAAAAAATAAATAAAACAGAAACACAAGAGTAGAAGCAGTTATTGAAGGCCACCACTTCATCAAATGTGTCTGCAAAGACAGCATCATTCTTAGTGTCAAACGCATTGCTAAAGCTAAGAAGGTGTTTACTACTGGTGAAGGGTTGATCCTGCCAGCTGCTAAGGACATTTATTGTGAACTCTTAGGAGAGGCTGCGACTCAAAAGATGGTTTATGCTTCTCTTTGGGCTAGCACCATAACTAGAGAAATCGATGAAACACCAGAGGATAATGAGGCACAATTGTTAGAGACCACTGAGTCACTGTGGTATGCCATCCAGGTTGATGAGTCTACCGATGTTGACAACAGGGCAACAATGCTTGTTTATGTCGATATATTTTTCAGGAGGGTGAACATTGGACTATGTTATATGTGCTTTCATTGCCAATAATCACCACAGCTGCAGAACAATTCAAGTCTTTGAGGAAAACTGAATTGGTCATTTTGTGTCAGTATAGGCACCAATCGCCTATCACAACTGGATGACTTCTGGTTTCACTACTTCAGTCAGAGAAGTCACTTGTGAATGTGAATCTGCGCACTGTGGCATCCATAGAGAAATGCTGGTTAGCCAAAAGATGTCACCTGGACTTGATAACATTTGCAAAATGGGATTAAAATGATGAATCACATTAAAGTACATGCCTTTATGTCAGTTTCCACAACTTTCTGAGGTGATGGACACAGATCACACGTATCTTCTCTTATACACAGCAGTGAGATGGCTTTCTAAAGGCAGACCACTGGCCAGAGTTTTCAAGTTACAAGTTACAAGAGCTGCTCTATAGATTACTTTTAGAAAACCAATTAGCACTGGAAGCCCATTTCGGTGACACAGAATGAGGTGCAAAACCAACTTACTCATGTGACAGATTCAACCTGCTCGGTGAACTCAATCTGTCACCTCAGGGGAGAAAACAACTGTGTTCAAGTCAGTAGACGAAGTGGATGTCTTCAAAGACAAACTGCATCACGGGACAAACAAAAGAATTTTGTGAATTTTTTACATGTTTCCAAAATTAGAAGAGATTTTGAAAAAGACTGAACTAGGGCTTTTTTTTTTTTTCTCCCAGCTGGTGCGTGATCATGCATAGCTGCTTTCAAAAGAAATTGAACATCATTTCCCAACCGCAAAAGAGTCCCAAACTGGGAATGAATGGATCTGTGACCCATTTGTGTATAAATCAAATGAATTGACTATGTTTGTGCTGGAAGAGGATAAACTGCTTGAGACTGCAAATGACTGTGGCCTTAAAAATATATTTGATATAATTTCAAATCTCCTTACTTTCACTATTAAAATCACAGTAGCATAATCTGAGTTTGCTACAAAAGTATTAAAAATCCTGCTTCCATTTGCAATATCCTATCTTTGTGAAGTAGTATTTTTTTTTCCCCAGTGACAGCAACCTAAATAAGCTTATGGACTAGATGGAATATAAGCAACACACGTTGGGTATCACTGTCTACCACCATCCTCAGCGGGTTGTGTCTAGTTGCAAAACGAGCTCAGGGCTCCCACTGATTCCACATTCTGGTGAGTTGTATAATTATTTCATAAGATGTGTAATGTGCTTGAATCATTCAGAAAATCATATCCCACTGATCATAGAAAAATTGTTGTACATGAAACTGGTCCCTGGTGCCAAAAAAGTTGAAGACTACTTCTGTAAGCCGTGGACAGGATTGTAAAAGTGTGTGTTCACGGCGCATGTCTGTTGTTATTTGATTTTGAAGTCATCTAAGTTTCAAAAGAATTTAATCTAGAATAGTGCCATCAAATAGAGATATAATGCAAATTCTTTTGAAACAGATGACTTCAAAATCATTATGTTTTACTTACTCTATAAAATACTGTCATTTTAACATGCAATCAACATAAGAATTGCTAATAACTTGTGCTACAATTTTGAAATCTGCATGCTATTTGAAATCTTCATGCTATTTGTTACCTGCAGTGTGTTTCACTTTTAACTTGCCACATTTCAAGTACTCAATTGCCACATACGACAGTAGACATCTGATGGGACAGTGCAGTTCTAGAGAGTTGATGTACAATGGATCCTTGAGGCAACATTTGTGAATATTTCTAATCTATTCATAAGTATCAAATGGCACTGAATTTGAAATTACCCTCTGATAAGTACATTTATTTCAGTATTGTGTATTAAGGGTAAATTTATATTACTCATTTGTCAGCATGTCTGTAGTACAGTAGCCTTTTTACAAAAAAGGTCCCTCCTCTGAAAGGGTGCCTGAATAGAGTACTTATTTTCCCACAGTCATAGAAGAGAAAACGTCTTCAGGCTTTATAAAAATCTTCATTGTCGAAGTGAGCATCACTGTAGGTAAAAGATCTATATTCTCTCCTACTTTGTCTGCAATCCTCATTTTTAGAGGAAAGTCATCATGTGTCAAAATGTCTTATGGAAGTTAAGCATTAATCCTTTAGATGTATTCAAAGTCAACATTTCAGAGTTGAGGATTTTAGACACTAAAGAGTGTCCCTCTTTCAAATGATATAGCAGACTTTTTAATTAAATTTTCTTTAAATGTAATTATATATATTTACATGCATTTTTTTTGTACATGACAAAAGCCAAAATTTGTTTAACGATTCTTCCTGAGACTATACCCTATCAAATATAGAAAGAATTTTTGCCAGCTTAAAGGATAGTGGGACATGCTGGTTTAAAAAGCAAGAGATAATTTTGTTTTCTTTTAATCCCAGGGAGTTGAAAAAGGCTCTTGTTGGTGACTTGTGATTGCAAATCCCATTCATTTATCCAGTGGGAGCTGGAACTTTTAAGGTAACAGCTGATAACTCAAAGAGAGCCAAAGATGGTTTTGATATTACAGAAAAGCTTTCTGGTACTGGCAAAGATAAAAGGAAAATAGGATTTATTTCCATCTTCTGACTCTCAATTTTACCTCCATTTGCCAATTGTATATATTCATATACGTGGGAATATAAATGTAAAGAGTGGGTGAGACATTGTTCAGGAGACCAGACCGTTTCTGAAAGGTAACCTGGATAGTTCAGACAGAGGTCTTTTTTTCTCATAAGTAAGCTATCACCCATAAAACACTTAGAAATATTCTTAATTCTCTATATAAGATAGAAGCACAAACTTCAAGTTTGCAAAAAAATGAGAGTGAATGAGCTTTATAACATGGATCATGTTTATGAGAGACTGAGATATTCTGAAATATTAATACTGTCATTATCAGTTTAATTCATTACATATTTTCAAGTTAAAATACATTATTTACACTAGGATAGCTACATGTATCTCCTATTTATGTTCCTTCATGTTTTCCTAAAATGATCAAAATGCTTACTATATTTTTATTCCATTTACAACCTCTGGAGCATTAAAGAGGTATTATTTTACATTAAGAAAACAAACGAAGAAATTTTAAGCATGTTCACAATAATATAGTCACTTGCTGACACAAGTCACGTGGTATATTACTTCATGAGCTCATGTGCTTTTTAAATAAATAATTTATTCTGTGTAGATCCTGTGAAAAGATATTACTCATTCCAACTTCTTAGTCTTAAACATATGCATAATTATTTCACTGCTTTCACATTTCTTACTATTACTTATATCTAGAAATTTGTTCCGTTAGTAAATATTCTAAGTCCATAAAGCACAAACCAGCAATACAAATGATTATCTGTTTCGTAACCGGCTTAAAGTACAAACCTCTGACCAAAAAGGAAAACGTGTTCCCTCAGATATACTATATCCTACACTACTATAGTACTGCATATTCCCACTCTACTCCCCGTGGTACCCCTCAGACACTGTAGGATGCTGCTTGTCATCAGTTATCCTTCCAATGTGGACAAGTAACAAATCATAATGAAACTACAGTCACATAAATCCACAGAACTTGAAGAAAATCATCTTTACAACTATTTTCTAAACCTGTCATTTAACTATTTTCTAAACATCCTACTTTTTAGTAGAATGTGCAACAACATAAGAACATTTATTTGTACATGTTTTTCAGTAGAGAGTCACTGAACATCAGCCTATGCCAGTCACTAAACTAGATATAAAAATGATGAGTAATGGCTTCTGTCTTTAAGGAAATAAAGGTCTGCTAAAACTGCCCCAAAAAGCATTGACAAAAATCACTGTGTTTACATGCTCAGTAACCCCTCCAAACACATATGTAACACACAGAGATGACATTGAAAGGACTGTCTACAGAGTAAAGACCTTGCAGAAGATGATGTGATTCAGCTGAGATTCAAATGTTAGAAATGTGATTGCTGCAGCCCGCACAGCGGAGCGGAACAGGGCAGAGGAGCGATGGGGGATGAAAGAGATTCACACAGGACAGCTGGGACCAACCGGGTGGAGCCATGAGCCCGATGAGCAGAACGGCCGCCCCTGCAAGGCGCAATCTCTATTTAGAGGCCTCAGTGCAATCTTCACTCATAAGCTTCAGCAGGGCATAATATAAAAGGAATGTGCTGAGTCATTTGAAACAAAGGTAAACAACTCGCAAAGCATAATCAGAAGGCCACGTCAGCTTGTGATATTATCAAGAACTAACAATACAGGGAAATGGGTACAGGGAGACGGGTACAGAATAAGCTTCTGACCTGGGGCCCTGCCACCCAGGCCTGTTATTCTGCAAACCCAGTACAAACAAGCTTTCTTGTCTTAGGACCCTGTCCACTGAGGCCACAGGCAAGGAGCCAGGATTGTGTCCTTAAAATGCTCCGTCTAACCACGTGAAGGCGATCTGGGGAAATGGAGGGCGTGAGATTTAACACCGAAGTCTTTCTATGATAGCCTACTGGTGGGCTCCCAACACGTGATTACCGGAAAAATATAAGAGAAATGTAGTTCAGGCAAGAAGAATAAGAAGTGTGAAGCGCAGAAGCAGAGGACACACTCAGGACAGGCAAAGTGTCCGGAGAAAGCAGCAGCGAACGACGTCTCGGTTTGGAGACTCTTGAAAAGAGACTGCGATTATCATACTATATTTGTGCATTTGCAGCAGTGTTCGTGTACAGCCTGGAAAAGTTGTCTGTTCTCTAGGATTTTCCATTCCTGGAATAAGGCCTGGAGAGAAATCAGCTCTCAGACCACAGCCTGTACTTAGGGAATTTTAATCTATGCATTTAGAGCTTAAGAAACAGACCCTGGAAGGGGACTTTCTGCATCTGTCCAAACCCTTTCAGGACACCCAGTTTCCCTCAAGACCATTTTGATCACCTGCAGTTATAATTCCCTTGGATCTTAGAGATTTTCCTAAGTTTACGTTGAATATTCCATTAGAGCTGATGGGTTTTACACAATCCTCATCAGATCTCTCAGGCAATTCTGAGTACTTCACGGCCTGCCCAGGGAAAAACAAATGCATGGTGCATGTGAAACCTGCGTGAACCTGCTGGGTAAAGAAAGTTCTGGGTCCTCCCTTATGACAGGGGAATCACGTAAATTTGATTTAATTTTGTGTAATTGTTTTTGATTCAGTACTGTGTATTAATACATCTGACTGAAAATCATATGGAATGTAAAGCTTTATCAGACAGAAAAATTTAACCTCGAGTTTCATGACTCAAATTCAGGTGGATGGTATACTCACATGTTTAACCCTTAGGCCCAGCAATAGGATAGCTGGAAAACACTAGAACAGATTCTTTTTCACTCTTTCCTCTCCCTGTGTTTTTGCAAAAGTATTTTTGAGGTATGGTTTTACCAAAGCTATGTTTAATCAGAGAAATGGCGTGGAGACACGATCTCTACCGTCAGTTGTGATGTCTTTGGTTGTAAACCTTTAGACAGTCTTAAAGTTTTCCAGCAGTAGAACGTTAACTCTATAAATCTTATAACCCAGGATATCAGTCAATTCTTGCTATATAATAAACCACCCAAAATGTATTGATTTAATGCAATGTATCCACAGTTCTCTGGGTAAAATAGGTAGTTATCAAGTATTCACTGAGATTACTTATGTTCCCACACTTACTTGGTAGATCAGACACTCTCTGACCTAGAATGACCATTCTCAGATAGGCCAGGATGGTGAGAATAACCACACTCCACACCTGTCATCCTCCAACAGTCTACATCGGTCAGAGCGTTCCAAGACGGTGAACAGGCCTAGGAGCCCTCAAAGCCCCAATCTGTTGGCCGAAGTAAGTCACACAGCCACATAGGATTTAAGAAGCAGTAAAATAGATGCTATAAAACTGCACTTTAAAACCATGGGTACAGGAAATGATGGAGAATGTGTTTTCATGAAAATGATGATATTTTTGAAGCAAAGGTCTCCCAAACATAAAATTTACCACACCAAACAACTGTAAGCTACCACACAAAATGATTAAAGAAATTTTTGAAAATAACACTATTGGATTTCCATGTTTTTGATCACATAGGTTTATGGTTTTATACAAACCTGAAATACCAGGTACTGTGAGAAATAAAGACACAGGCTACTTTATGCCTTTAACAAAATAATGGCCTGATATACTAGCAGTAAAACTATCCTTTAAAAAGCAACAACAGAATACTGTACAGATATGTCCTCCACATAAACTCATAAAGATGACACTGTAAACATCCTTTTCTGTACCAACTTTGGTAAAGGATTTATAGAAAAAGATGTTGACTTCGGGTCTTGGCTAGATGGACACTTGAAATGCTATGGAGTAGTTAAATTAATCAAAGACAAAAACAAAAATATTGCCTACACAAGATAATCTACGGATTTTGGAGAGTTTCCACTACAATCTGAAAGTACTAGTTCGAAATCTACATTTTTAGGCTTGCCTTTGTTTTTCAGACTGAAGGTCTTATCCTAGAATCTCAAGCATCCTATGGCGGGTCTCTAAATAAAATAAATAAATAAATTAATTAATAAACTTTCCCTTTTTTATATCCTTCAATGAAATTCTACCAATATGGTCAGTTGCCCTCTTGACGATCCCTTCTCCTATGTTTTCTACATATTCTTGTCCAGTTTTACTATTAAGAGATACCCCTAACTGCTCTGCAGGTGACACATTAGTGTTGCTTTTGTTATCAGAATACTGATTTTAGCCTAAAAATAAAAGCCCACATTTACATATATAATCAAATTCTTTCTGCAGTGTGAGAGACAGAATCGTTTGGCAATACTTGGACATTTGCTAAAAGTCACTCATTTCAAATGTCCACACCTTGTTTTCTCACATATGTGGAATCTGAGGGGCAGGGAAGGTGACAGGAGAGTGGAAAGTAGAAGACCTACTAGGGAAGAAAGAGACTGGAGGAGGGAGGGTGGCTATGATCAAAGCATAGTAATATATACGGAAATGTCACAATGGAACCCATTAATATGTGTAATTAATATGTATGTAGCAATAAAAAAAACTCTCATAATTTAAAAATAAAACCCTCTATGCCTCCAGGTTAACAGAAGTCCTGTAATTTTACCCTCACTCTGGAAGAAGCCCTGCTGGTGGTGCCATCCAGTTACGGGAGCACAGTCAGGGATGATGATTTTGAACATGTGCTGGGGGACTGGGCGGGGTGGGTGGGGGCACAGGGCTCCTGATACTCCTCTTGAGTCTTCTGAGATGAAAAGAACGAGATTTACTGTATGTTGCATGACCTTCAAAACTGCCCAGCAAGATCCATGTGTTCTTTTACTGACTGAAAGTACGAGTACACCCTACTTTCATACCCTGTTCTAAGTAAAATAACTCAAATGGTCCATGTTGACATCTCACTGCTACGCTAGTGTCCTGAACACAGTCAGGATGTTCCTGCTGCTCATCCTCGGCATACATCCCATTGTTTGTGTTTTCCTTCCCTTGGTACCTAGACGTTAGTGTCCCCTTTGACCGGCATGAGTGCTGGCAGCTTGTCCTGCTGTGTGGCCCTGGAAGCTCCCTGCCTTATGCCTCTCCATGATGAAGGTGTTTGATTCCATCCACTCACTCATTCAACAAATATTACTGGAAATCTATACAAGGATTTTTAAAAAAATTTAAGATGATATGAATATTTCCTCATTTATCTGGGACTAGCAAATGGAGATAAAAACCAAATGTACTGATTTGTATTTTATTCTCACCTTTTTGTTGTTGTTGTTGTTGTTTTTTATGGTACTATGGAGTGAACTCAAGGTCTTCCCTCTGAGCTACATTTGCAGACTTTTTTTTTTTTTTGAGGCAGGGTCTTACTAAGCAGCTAAGTTACTCGGTCTGAGCTTGAACTTGCTGTCTTCCTGCCTCAGCCTCTAAGACTGCTGGTATTATATGCAGGTGCCACAATCCCTGACATAATTTATTATTTTTGTTTTTATTAGTACATGTTTGCAGGACATAACGATTGGATTCATCATGGGAGTTGGTATATGCGTATAGCACATTTTACTTCTCTCCTTCCCCATCCTTCCATCTCTTGATCCCTTTCCCTTTTGCAAAATATCTAATCTCCTATTTTTCCTAATATCACCTCTTCTGCTGTTTAATTTATTTATATTTTGAGTTTTCTCATATAAGAGAAATCAATGGATTTTTAAGTTCACATTTCTGGTTTATTTCACTTAGAATTACGGATCCAAATTGCAACCATTTTTCATACAAATGACCCAAATTCAACCTTCTTGATGGTCAAGTAGTACTACATTGTATATAAACACCACATTTTCTTTATCCATTCATCTGTTGATGGACATATAGGCTGCTTCATAGATTTAGCTGTTATGAATTGTGCTGTTATGAACATGGGTGCACATGTATCACTATAAAATGAATGGGCACTTCTCAAAAGAGGAAGTACAAATGGCCAATAAATATATGAAAAAATGTTCACCATCTCCGGCACTTAGAGAAATGCAAATTAAGATAACATTGAGATTCCATCTTACTCCAGAAAGAATAGCCATCATCAAGAAATCAAACAGTAATAAATGCTGGTGAGGCTGCAGGGAAGAAGATACTCTTCTATATTGTTGGTGAGAAGGTAAAGCAGTACAACCACCATGGAAATCAATATGGAGATGCCTCAAAAAACTAAAACTAGAAATTTTATCTCACCCAGCTGGTCCCCTTGTAGATATCCTCTTGAAAGAGTTAATGACATTATTTATTTTGAGACAGTGTTATGCAATGGAAAAAAATCTTAGATGAAAATACGTGATGGACCCCTGTAACAAGCATGCTGTCTCAGTCGGTGTTCTGCTGCAATAGGACATGCATGAGGTAGGTCAGTAGTAAGGAACAGAAGATCGTTTAGCTCATGGATCCTCAAGACAGGAAGTCTGAGAGCCCATCACCACATCTGCCGAGAGCCTTCTTGCTACACCTGAACACGGTAGACAGCATCACACGGAGAGACGCAGCCATCGTGCTAGCTTGGGTGCCTCTACTTTTGATAAGGCCAGTGACGCCATTAATGGGGTCTTACCTCATGACTGCTCTCGATCCCGATTCTGTCCCACAGGCTCCGTTTCCAATTACACTGGCCTATGAATTCAGGGAATACGTTTCCAACACATGAACTTTTGAAGAACATATTCGAACCATAGCAGATGCTGACCATTTTGTCCCTTTGACTGTGAACAAAATATCCAGTCAGTTCTACTGCTCTCAGGTTGTTGGCTTTTCAAGCCATCATGAAATTCTGAAATACCATTAAGTTTTTGTTCTTACTTGTTCCTAGATGACATACACTCTTATAAAATCTCTGCAAGTCATTTCGCTACATTGGATGTCCATTGAAAATACTGATCCTGCATGTCACTAAATCTTATGCTTTCCCACCCTAGGTTTGCTTTAAGCCACAAGCTTGCATTTGTCCTTCTGTCCCCACCCAGCCTTGTCAGAGACTTACCTCTGTCAGCGGCTTCTGTGAAAGCTTTTTGTTTAGACAGGTATCACAAGTAGACTGCCTCTGTGGTCTCGAGGAATAGCAAGCCAACTCACTTTCTTCTGTCTCATGGGTTCTGCAGAGGTTCCCTGCTAAGCTCTGTCTGAAAAAGGGGAAGTCTTAATCCAGAGAACAAGCTGCTATTCTGAGACGTGGCTTGACACTACATCCGCAGCTGCTGGCTGTTCCACAGTGTGTCTTCTTTGGTTTTGTGCTGATATCTTCTTGCACCTTGAGGTGACACCGTGGGGCAGTGCAGTGGTTCTTCCCTGGTGCATGGTCCACCTCTGACTCACAAGAGATGGCAGCATATTCTGCACGAACTCGGGAAGTTCAAGCAATCCAGCATCACTGGTGACCCTGCCGGTAAGGAGAGGATGTGTTATGTCAAGTGTTGTCAAGGGTCTCCTCGCCAAGCTTGGGCATACAAGCTGGCCAGTCTCGAAATGCCCTTTTTGGGGGGAAGGTGGGGGTCAAGTTAAAAAATACTCTCCAAAGGATTTGTTTACCAATCTCTTCTTTTTTCACATTGTCTCTGATACATTTTTTTAAAATGTCTTTAATTGGCAGAGGAATACAAGAACCATATTTTTGTTCCATTTCCTTTGAAAACCAGAATACAGGGCTGGAGTTGTCTGCCCAAATTCTGTTATTGGATACTTTTTTAATGGTAACTCAGTTGAAACCTGAGGCAAGCACAGTCCCATTCTAACTTCCTATGAACACTCACTATATAACTTTGCACAAACAATTTGATTTTCTGGATCTGTATTTCCTCCTTCATAAAATGAGAGCTTGAAGAGCAACCTCTAGGGTCCTTTTCAGGTCTCAAATTTGGTGGTTTTATATTTAAATTTCTACAGACAGTGCATGTCAATGGAAGACACATTGAGACAACTGTCAAGATGTAATCTCAGCCGTAATCCTATCAACAAAATCAATGACTTTAGGCAAATCTTAATTTTTTTGGGATTCGGTTTTCTTATATACGAAGGGACGAGGCATATTGAGGCAAGATCATCTCTTCCAGAGATAACTTTGTTTACCATTTATTATTTGGGGAGAGTTCTCCAATTAAAATTCTTACTATGTAGCACACACAAAACAATATTTAAACAGGAGAATATGTCAATTGAGCACAAAACTAATTTTGAAATCTCCCAATTGTGAATTCACTAGTCTGAATTAAGAAATGTCCTAAGCAACAAAAGCATAATACAAAATGCGGGATTTAAAACACTTCAGTAGGGGATGAGGATTTGGTGGCAGAGCACTTGCCTAATAAGCGCAAGACCCTGAGTTCGATCCCCAGCACCCAAAAAACAAACAAATAAAAATACTTCAGTATTTTGGGGGGATTCGTGCTATAATAATTAGTGGGCACTTTCAGAATCTGAAAACTTAGTTTCTGATTCTGTTTCTGCTGCTTCTCCAGCTTTATGAGCACAGATTTATCACTCCAACTTTATTAATTACAGATTTATGCAATGGAATTGATGTAAGGATCATATGTCAAAAGTTTGAAAGTGATTTTTAAGTGGAAAGTAGTATAAAACCAATGCTGGTTATTTTACTTCAATGCATAAAACACTGTACAAAGAAAACCACTCTTTTTCCAATTTGTCCAGGACAGTGATGAGACAGTAACATCAGGACTATTTCCAGGATTTCTAAAGAGATTATAGAGTAGTGCGTAATACAACTGGTCGCAAAGGGGGCATGAAAACCATGAGCCAGAAAATGTGAAGTCGATTCTAGATGTTAGTGAGGAACAGATTCCAAGACCTTTGTGAATCCACTAACTAGAAATATTTGTCCAGGCTCTTGTTTTTCTCTCAAATCACATTTGAGTCAAGCCAAATGTTTCCTGCGAATATCCTCATGTGAGGAGTTGGTGTACTGACTATAACATTCCAGCCATACTTTGTCTAGTTTCCACAGAGAGTGAGTATGCTCGTTCATACAGGTGGTCCAAGTATTTGCTAAAAGAGACATTTTACTCTTTAAATGTACCTAGAACTTTTGCTATCTGGATAAGGATTATAATTGTTTTAGATTTTTTTGATATTGCCTAACTTTCTACCTCAACATTTGGTTTTCTTTGGGGAGTAATATAAAAAGTAAAAAGTGTTTTTATTCTTAGGTTTTTGGTTTTGTTTTGTTTTGTTTTTTCACTATTTAAAAGAATTATTATAGAAGTTCATTCCCTATATAAGTGGGACACTCTCATGTGCTAGTTTAAGACTTGAATTCATGATTTTTTCAAAATGACATATCTCATCTAAACATCATAAAATCCTTGAATCTTAAAGTGCCAAGTCTCTGCTATGACACCTACTTGCCCTCTTCATGACATACTCCTTCAGCAATCAGATTTTCCTTTCTCTAATGTGACTACTTCATGCCTCTCTCCTCAAAACTCCAACACCCTTGTTTTTCTCCTTTTAACTGATAATCTGAACTTTTAATTAACTGAGAAGATAAAAATGGCAAGGCAAGAATTCCCCCACTAAAAAATATGCCTCTATCCTCCCAACACGAACTCCTGGTCTGCCCAGAGACTTCTCTCTCGCGGGCAATCGCTCCTGCTGGAGCTCATCATTTCCTCTCGCCTCAGAGTCGCGACCAAAAGGAGACAGAAGGCTGCACCACCGCCCATCTTAGAATCCTCTTTCCTCCTCTGTCTGTATTTTTCTGAACTCATTAGTAGTTCGGTTCCTCCCTTCCTGTACTCTCCTGGACCCACTCTAGTGAGGCTGAAATCCCTAATCTTGGTTACAAGTAACCTCAATTTACAAGATTAGTTTAGTGTGTTTGTCTCCTCGTATTTCTCAAATGATTGACTCTGCTACAGTATCACAGTTGTCTCTTGCTAGCTCCTTTAAGTCTCTTCTCCTTTGGCTTCTGACGATGACATTCTCCTGTTTTGTTTTGTTGTTGTTGTAGCTGTTGTTGTTGCTGTTGTTTTCTATCACATTAGGTGTTCCTTCTCAGCTTGTCTGGTGACCTTTTCTTCTCAACCTAAATATAATAATGGCCAAGAGCTTGGCAATATATTTCTCTTCTCCATTTACAAATACTCCCTAGACAGTGGTCTATACCCTTTCTCTTCTCTACAGACACATGATTTACTAACTATCAGCTTTAAATGACATGTAGGTGACTGGTAAGGTTACATCGTGGGTCCTATATTAAGGGCCAAATGTATATATTTAGCTGGTACTTAGTGACTTTTGCTAAAAACATTAATTAAAGTCAACAAAGCAGAAACAAAGCTCTTTTTCTTCCAGATAGGGAAGCAATGCTTTCCTTTCTCCCTCTTGAGCATCCGTACTTCTGCAGGTTCTCAGATGAAACATTATCTATGATTCTTCTCTTTCCTTCGCTCCTCATATCCAGTTCACAAACCAGTCAAATTGGCTTCATATTGAAAGCATAACTAGCTCTGTTCTCTCTATCTGAACTGCACCATTTTTGTCCCCATCACTTTTTATTCAACTTCAGCGTCAACCTCCTGTCTGGTACACCGACTTCTGCTCTTATCTATGTTCAATTCGTTTTTCATTTAGTGTGTGTCTGATGACACAATTGCATTTGAGACTAATATATCTCCACTTCTTTTAAAAACAAATCTGTGCTAGTAAGGAAAATCCTTTCTCATGTTAAATATATTTGTCTTTTTGTGACAGACTAGGGATTATAGATACACACACACATGTATCGAATGATTGGATAGTTGAAACAAGCAAGTCAATGAAACAAGGAAGGAAATTTCTAGTTTTTACTTTTGGTAATAACTAACTTTTACAAATCTAAATGAGTTAGGTAACAGAGAGGAATGCAAAATTATTAATTTTGAAGTAGAATGACACTTCCAAAAATATATGTCCTCAGAAATAATTGCATTAGGTTAAGTGTTCAGATTCCCAGAAGGGGACATTCTCTTTAACAAGTGGACTCATACACACACACACACACACACACACACACACACACACACACACACACAGAAATGGGAAGCAACGGTCTGCACTCAGTAGGTTTTCTTGCATCAACAATCAATCCCATTTTCCAAAGTCACAAATCGAGGCTCCTCATGTCATTCAGCTGAGGAATAGAAGAGATACTAATCTTATTATAATACTTTCAAAGGACACTAAAATCCTTGTGGACTTAGCTTACTTCATCAGACTCTATAAGACATTTATAAACTGATGTCAAATTTATCAAAACAATCCAAGTCCCATAAATCATTAAGAGCATGAAAATCATGTCTCAAAAGCAATTTGCTCTTCTTCAGGGACATTCCTGGCTCCCAGTGAGCCTGAGCACTCTGTAATCTGCCTGAGTGTGTAAAGAATGAATGGCACATTATTCTGAGTGAAAGAAGACAAAGCCCTACCTTCCCAGGCATTTAGATCTGACCTCAAAATGGTGTTCCGGTGTTTGTTTGTTTAGGGACCGTCAGGTGGCCACAGTGCTGGAAAATATTTCTGGACTACATCTTATATTGGGCTTTGGGCCAAAAGTCCCCCACTATGGATGTTCCCACTGGCCTCAGCAGGGGGAAATGACTTTACCCTAAACTTGAATTCACCAGGAAATGCTCATAAAACTGCTTAGCCTTGTTCTCTTAATGCTGAGTAAAGTAAGAAAAAACCTACTTCATCTCTATATGGAGAAAACCTTCCACCTTGTATTTTTCTATTGACTACTGAACTAATGAAAAATACTTCCTTCCTGCTAGCCTTCCCCATCTCAGATTCCTCACCCTTGTGGGGTCCACAGCCAAACCACCGTGAAACAAAGCCTCGCTCACTCGCCCACCACAACAATGCTGGTGCTGAGCCACGGAGGGAGCTCTGTGGGAAAGCAATCAGGACAGCAGAGTGAATTAATTCTCTGCTGTCAGAATAAAACTTCATAACTCACGGATGTGAGGAACTGACAAAGAAAGCTATAGTCTAATCAGTTTCTACTCAATGGCGTTTCTTTATGCCTGGAAATGATGTAAACTTCAAACTCATTCTCAATCTGGCTCATTTCCTGTTGCCCCCCCTCCCGAAAGAAGTCTGGTCACATTTTCATTTTAATTATTTTAACATAAATGTCCTCACCTTTGTGCACTCACTGACTCGCATTTGGATGGTAAGCTCTATAGCTGTAGTGAGATAATGAGAGGATGTTTTTATGGCATAAGTGGGAGCTGCTTGTGTAAATGTGTTCTTTATGTGTTGATGAG
Organism: Hystrix cristata; assembly: GCA_004026905.1. Taxonomy (NCBI): domain Eukaryota; kingdom Metazoa; phylum Chordata; class Mammalia; order Rodentia; family Hystricidae; genus Hystrix; species Hystrix cristata. Next base: position 176,093 of record PVJO010000344.1, read on the forward strand.
AGAGTGAGAGAGAGAAGGAAGGGAAGAGAAGGGAGGGGAGGAGGGGAAGGGAAGGGACTAGCCTACAAAATAAAGGTGCAGGGAGTAAAAAGAGATTTTAGCACTCTAAATGAAATCAGCCATATACAAATTTCAAATCAAATCTCAGCAGCTAAATCCTAGCCCTTCAAGGTTGATAAGGTTGATGTGAGCTCTGGCCTGTCCTTCTAATGTTGCCTTCTTACTCATTTAAGAAGCTAAGATATTGGGAGGAGAACAAAAACAAATTTCTAGGTGAGAGACCCTCTTCCTGTCAGTGCATCTGCCGGCTTATCTAATCCATTGCTCAGGAGGATCATGAAGTTTGTTTTGCTTGACATAATCATTTATGATGAGTTATTAATTTTTATATTACCATTTCCTTCTTGTGACAAAATAAAATCCTCAGCAATATTATTGGTAGAATACTTGCATAAAATATGTGGTTATGAGCTGTAGTAAAGATAATGCTCTAAAAATCCACATTTTGATTACATTTCAAGGAGTTCTCAAACATGTAAGATTCAAATCAAAGACTTTCTAGTTTAATTATACATGAGAGTAGAGATGGCTAAGGGTCTGAAAACACAGATAATTGTCACATTGTACTTTCTGTGGAGACTAGTAAATTGCCTATTTGGAATAAAATGTAAGAATATATTACAGTTCTTTCTCCTATTTATGATGTAGTAATCTTATAAGTATATTTTAATGTAGCTTCTTTTTAACTCAAGTACCTCCATCTGCACCATGATATTTAAGGTGAACATTTTCTAAAAAATCCTTATTCTGAGATGGTCAAATATGTGGTGCTTCATGGCCTGAAAATGGAAACATAACCATTTAAAAAATATTTTTGCAGAGATAAAAGATTAAAAGTACTCGGTGAACAGGTGGCAAAGCTGTTCCCTGAGTTGTCATGGCTGTGTGCACATGGTACCTGAACCTTCCAAATGAGCAGAGACGACCTGACCATTTCACAAAGATGCTTCATGGGGCCACAGATTCAATTCTCAAGAATGCAGGTTTTATAGATTTTCAGAAATGTTGGCGTATATTAGTGTGACAAATGTAGATCATCTGCCTATTCAAACTCTGCACGGTATTTAGCTATGATATGATCCTGCTTTAAATCTGATGTACTCTTGAGACTAAAATATTGTAACTAGGTTTATTTTAGACCAATACTATCCCAGCCTTTCCTTTCAACAGACATGAACTCTGGACATATGCTGTTCAATCAGCAGTAGTAAAATTCACTGTAGGAAGAAAATAGAACTCTCTTCCAGAGTTATGCTGGCATTACAATAATTTTATAGAAACAGACACATTGGTATGTAAGCTCCAGTGCACCGAAGTTGAGTGAACTTAAAGATAGATGAGCCCTATCCCCAACTGCACCTTAAAAGTTGTCACTAAACAAAAAACAGATGTGTTGATTTTAGGTTCATTCAAAACATTTATAAATTCTTTATAAAGTTTTGTTTTAAGATCCTAAAGAAAACAATAATGTTTTAGTTAAATCCTACATATTTATATGATTTACTTTATGTTAACAAGACTACACAGAAGAAACACATATAAACTATAAGAAGAGAAATGTAAGTGTTTGTAAGAAGAACATAGAGCGGGAAGTTACAGGTCTTAGAATCAGGCCAATTTTAATTTTTTTAAGTCATAAAACTTTACAGATACATGCCTTTCCCCCATCTTTGCTCAACAGTGTTATAAAGTGTGGGAAAACAGCTGCCATGTGTGATTTTTAAAGGCAAGAGAATTACTATTATCTTACAAACTATGAAGAGATGTATACTAATATGTTGGCAGCATCGGGTTAATAAATATTTTTTCTGGATGAATTCAGCCTCTTTTAAAAGCAAGCTTGGAAAGAAAGTTGAAGCCATATACTCCGTTTCATCAGGCTGGTAAATACATATTTAACACGTGCCAGATACAAAGAGTAACCTTTGCATGAAGGACTACAGAGATGAGCTGTTACACTTTCAGATCTTCAACCACCAAAACAATAAAAATTAATGCTTACCCAAAACAAGGAGACTGTACAGTAACCCAAATTCATAAAATGCCTTGTAAAATCATTCTCTTAAACTTCGGAAGCAGTATGATGAGAAGAATCAAAACTGCAAATCATTTTGAAATTTTACCAAAAATCCAATCATTTTGACATTTTACTAAAAATAAGGCTTGGTGGCACACCCCTGACATCCCAGCACTCTGGGTAGGTGAGGCAAAAGGACTGCAAGGTTCAAGCCCATCTGGGCAGCTTAGCAATTTACTGAGACCCGGTTTCAAAAAAAAAAAAAAACAATGAAAGCCTGGAGATATAGCTCAGTGCAAAGGTCCTTGGTTCGATCTTCAGTATCACAAAATTTAAAAATAGAGAGAGAGATACCAAAACTCACACACAATAGTAGCCCCCCAAATGCACCTATTAGGTATATAGTAAAGTGGCATTTATATACTAATTTATACATAATTAATTTTTTCTTTGTGTTTTCACTTTGAGGGTTGGGAGCAGTGGAAGAAATGGGGAGATGCTGCTTTATTTATCTCATTACCCATTCACCACCGCTATGAGGCTGCAGAGTTAATGCACAAAGTCCCCGCCCCCGCAATGTAAGGAAAGTAATGGCATTTTTCAAAGGTAACTTTGAATGAATGTAATTGTTATTTCATGTCTTTACTTTAGAACTTAACTTTTTCATTAGATGTGAAAACAACGTGTTATATATTTTCTTTAAAATGTTCAGATAGAATTCTGGCTGCTGATGTTTAATATCTCAGCAGATAGAAATTATTTCTAACAAACTGATGTTAAGATTTGGAGAACAATAACTATTTAAATGAAATCTAAAGTTAAAGAATCTCCTGTGTTTTAGGTTTGTGATAGAGTTCTTTAACTACGGCAACTCCTTATCAGACTCTTGGGTATCCTTATTCCACCCTATTCGACAGTCACATCATACTGAGAAGAAAATAAGCTCTATCTTTCATTTCAAGAGACGCATGGAACAACTATTTCTTCTAATGTGCCTGAGAAGTGAAGGGAACAATTCTTTATTATCTTAGTTCTTTCATCTGCTGAAGTCTTATTTTGTCATTTTGGTTCTGCCTTCCCCTGTACGCATATTGATTCACTGGCCAACATGAAATATTCTGCTATTTTCATTTCTCAGTGCCTACTACCCCCATGTCTATTTTTAAACAATATTTAGGACAAAATATATAGAATTTTATCTTTAATTCAGTTAAAAACACATTAAAATTTAATATTAGACATCTTTGATTTAAACTCCTCAAATACTGTCTTCTGCAGATTGATTTTTACTACTTACTTGTATGTGGTCTGTGTGACTCCATCCCTCCCCATTGCTCCACCTGTTGCTCCAAATGTTACAGTCTTCTATGATTTCTTACACAAGACATTTTTCTTAAATCTTTGTGTGACTCTGGACTTCCCCAGCTGTACCGTGAGCTAGAAAAATGAGGAGAAATGATTTGATATCTAAAATGCTCTATCAAACTTGGAACTGTAGGTTTGCTTTGCTACACATCTTCACCAACAGTTGTTACCTTTTTGAAAAACAGTAAGGACATCCCACAAAAGTTAAAAACAAAATTACCATAAGTTTCAGCAACCGCATTATCGGAAGTGCATGCAAAGGAATTGAAATCTGTGTGTCAAAGAGACATTCGCAAGCCTGTGTCTGCTGCACCATTCCCAACAGCCAAGATATAGAAATGATCCCATCAGCAGATGAATGTGTTTTTATTACTACGTGTTCGGATACATAATAATTGTGTTTTGAGGGGAGGTGGCACATGTATATCTTGATAATTTTTTATACCTTTAGCCCCTCTATTTTAACTCCTTAATCCCTGTAATCACCTACCCCATTTCCCAAAAAATCCTCCTTTCCTACCATCTCTTTGCTTTATTCATTCATTTTTTATGTATTTATTCATATTTTAGGATTCTTATATAAGTAAAAACATGCAATATTAACTTTCTGTGTCTGATTTGTTTCACTCAAAATTATGGTCTCAAATTCCATCCATTTTCATTCAAAATGTATGATTTCATGTAAATATATAGATACATTCTTCTTTACAGCCAAATACTATTCCATTGGGTATGTATATCAGATATTCTTTAGCTATTTATCTGTTGATGAGCATCTAGGCTTTTGAGTCTTTGGTGAAGTTTCTTTTGTAGGGAGGAGGGACTCTTCTGTGCAAAGCATCGTATCAGCTGCTAATGGAGATAATCTGAATTATTCCTTTCCCGTTCAATCCCTTTTACTTCTTTCTCTTACATGATTGCTCTGGTTAACATTACAAGTATTATACATAACAGGTGTAGTGGGGGTGGACATGCTTGTCTCATTCATGATTTTAGAGGTAATGCATTTAGTTTTTCCCCATTCGGTAAGATGTTGACTTTGGGTTTGTCATATTTGACTTCTTTCAGTATTAAGTCCTTCTGTACCTACTTTCATCAGAGGTTTTATCATGAAAGGATATTGGATTTTTTCAAAGACCTTCACATCTATGGAGATGAACATATGATTTTTATCCTTGGTTCTATTCATGTGATGTGTTACATTTATTGATTTACATATGTTGAACCATCCTTGCATCCCTGAATAAACCCCATTTGGTCATCGTGTGTGATCTTTTTAATTTGTTGAATATGATTTACACATATCTTTGTATACAAGTTCAGCAGAGATATTGATCTGTAGTTTTCTTTTTGCTGAGTCCCTGTCTAGGTTTGGTTTTAGGGCATTGCTGGCTTCGTGAAATGAGTTTAGAAGTATTCCTTCCCTTTTAGTTACACGGAATGGTTTGAGGAATATTGGCATTAGTTCTTTTCTACAGTTCTGGTAAAATTCAGCAGTGAATCTATTTGGTCCAGGCTTTTCTTAGTTGGTTGAGTTCCTGTTACTGTATCAATTTTATTGCTTGTTATTGGTCTAATTAGGATTTTTACATCTTCTTGGTTCAATTTTTGTAAGTCATATCTGTCTAGGAATTTATCCATTTCTTCAAAATTCTCAGATTTACTGGAATATGTTTTCAAAATAATTTCTAGTAACCCACTGGATTTCAGTGGTATCTGTTGTGGTTTTTCCTTTTTCATTTCTCATTTTATTGGGGTGGGGTTTCTCTCTCTTTAGGTAAGTTTGGCTAAGTGCTTTTCAATATTATTTATCCTTTTAAAAAAAACTATTGGATTGATTGATCTTTCATATTGCTTTTTTAGTCTCAATTTCATTGATTTACACTTTGATCTTTATAATTTCTTTTCTTCTAAAAGTTTTGGACTTGAATTGATCTTGTTTCTCTAGAACCTTGTAAGGCATCAGTAAATTATTTGGGATTGCTCTGAGTTTTTTTTCAAATTTATACCACCATCTCTATAATCTTGTTTCTTGGAATTGCTTTCACTATGTCCCACAAATTCTGATATGTTGTTTTTAATTATTATTTGATTCTAAGAATTTTTAAATTTTCTTTGATCTTCTTCTGTGACTCACTGATCATTAAAGACTATATTATTCAATCTCCCTGAGTTTGTGTTGTTCTTATAGTTTCTTGTGCTGTTGATTTCTATTTTTATTCCATTGCGGTCTGATAGAATGCATGAGATTATTTTAGTATTTTTATATTTATTGATATATGCTTTATGCCCTAAAATGTGGTCTATTTTGAACAAAGTTTCATGGGCAGCTAAAAAAAAATGTGTATTCTTCAGTTCTTGAATGAAACGATGTATATAGCTGTTAAATCCATTTGTCTGTGGTGTTATTTGACTCTGGTATGTCAATGTTGATTTTTTTGTCTGGCTGACATATGATCCTGGGGTACTAAAGTTCCCAATGTAATCGTATTGGTGTCTATTCATCTTTTTTATATCAAGTAGTTTTGTCGTATGAAATTGGATGCAATGACATTTGGTGAGCAGATAGATAGATAGATATGTAATTTTCTATCCCTTATTGGTGAATTATCCCCTTTACTAATATGTATGGCCTTGTTTGTCTCTTCTGACCAGTTTTCGTTTGAAGTCAACTTTGTAAGAAATTATAGTTGCTGCCCCAGCTTGGTTTTGGACTCTAGCTGTCAGAGTACCATTTTCCACCCTTTAACTTTCAGGTTGTGTGTCTTTCTGAATTGGGTGTGTTTTGCAGATAACATAGAGTGTATTGTTTTTCATCCAGTCTTCTCCAAGTCTGTCTTTTGATTGGAGAGTTAAGCTCATTTATATTGGCCGTTATTATTAAACAGTATGTCATTTTGTTGTTTTTCGGTGCTCAATTCCTTTCTGCTTTCCTTTTGTTTAAATACTCTCACAGGAAGATTTATTCTTTCCCTTGGGCTATTGAATGTTGTTTTCTTCCTTTTCTCTGTTTAGGGTTCCCTTAAACACATTTTTTGCAGTATTAGCTTGGTAGTTATAAATTGCTTTAATTTATACTCATTGTAGAAAATGTTTATTTTTCTCCATTTTTTTGAACAGTATCTTTGCCGGATATGATTTCCAGATTACTAATTATTTTCTTTTTGGTCTTGAAAAACTTCACTCCAAGTCTTCTTTGACATAAAGTCTATGTTGAAAAAATCTGCTGTTAAACTAGTGGGTTAACCCTTGTAAATGAGTTGATGATATTTTCTCATAGCTTTTAATACTGTTGTGAGTTTCTGAGATTTTTTTTTTCATTTTTAATTTTTTTATTATTTTTTACCAAGAACATGTATTGGTACATTGCATACATAATGATCATAATCAACATGGTTATTTTGTAAGATTTTGATTACAACTGTGATGTGCTGTGGAGAGGTGTTTTCTTTCTTTTTTTTTTTTTGATAGTGCCTTTTTTTTCCTTTTTGGTGTGCTAAATGCTTGCTGAAGCTGGGCATCTGTCTCATTACTTAGCTTTGAGAAATTTTCTGTGATCATTTCAATGAACAAATTTTTTATTCTGTTACTCTACTTGTTCCCTTTCCTGGAGTCAGGTGATGCTTAAATTGGTTCTTTTGGAGCCATCTAGGACTTCCTAGACTTTTGGCTGTCTCACAGTCTTGCACCTCTGCCAAATAAGTATTATATAACATAACATTGTCCTCAACTCTAACAAGCTGTCCGCTGTCTGACCTTGATGACTGCCAGACTTTCAACTGAGTTTCTCATTTCTAGAATTGTTGCTTGAATCCTGTTCACAAATCCTCTTGCTAAGGTGAGCTCTCATGTTTTTCACTGTCTTCCTTAACTCCTCCAGCTGCTTATTTGTATCTTCTATGAACTCCTTGATCATTTTCACAATTGATTCATCCAGCTGCTTATTTTTCTCTTTGGTTTCTTTAATGATTTTAACTGTATTCTTTCATTCTTGTGAGGAATTCCATCCTCTTCAGGGTCTGTGGGATCAACTTTTGGAAAGTTTGGACTTTTTGAAGGCATTGTATTGCCCTGTTTTCTCATAATTTCTGTGTCGTTGTGCTGGAAGTTGTAGATCAGTTGAGATAGAACACTCTGCCATCATTGTGGATATTTCTTTAGTACTTGGATTTCTCTCTTTGATACGTCATTGACTCTGACTATGATTCAGGGTGCAGACCCACCCAACCTATTTAAAGCAGTAACTTTGGTCCCTAGAATTGCTTTGTGAGAACAAGCACCAGTTGTTTGGAATGAACATCCAAAGAACTAACCATGTATCAACATATAATTTAAAAATCCTCAGCTATTTCAATAAATCAAGAAAATAAAGAAATAGTAATGGTTAATAGTAGGCTGAGAAATAGGTTATAAAAGAAGAGTTGAGAAAACGTAGAAAATAAGTAAAAGGGAAATAGTGGAAAATAAACAAAAGAAAATATAGATTTTGCTGGTGTTATTTTTATACCCCAAAAGGAGGATGTGAAAAACGAAGAAAGTGGAAGGAAATATAAATGAAAAGTGAGAGAAGTTTTACATAGATTGCATCTAATTAATAAACTAGCAGAAACCAGTGTTAGAAGACCCAAGAAATAACTTTTGGTAAGGGAGACCCTGACAATTCAATGTAAGACAATATAGAAACTATAACAATACTGAACATTAATATACAGCTGCATACATGAATATGCCCCATGCTCTAAAAGCAAAGAAAGAAAAAAGTAAGTTTTAATGATAGTATTTATATACAAGAAAATAGGGAGCGAAGGAGAGAGACTTGAGCGGGTGTGAGAGGGGAATATAAAGAAAGAAGGGGTGATTTAAATAGAAAGTGAGAGAAGATACAGAGACATTGATTCCATTTAATGATCCAACTGAAATACTAAGCTATCAAACCCTATGAAACAACACTTGGTGTGGGAGAACACAATGTCAGTTGGTAAGATACTATAGAAGTAAAAGCAACAATAGCATCTATAAGATCTTACAAGCAAATCTGCACTCCACTAAGTCTTTCAAAAATAAACACCATTAAAAAAGAAAAATAGAAAAAAAATAAAAACAAAGTATATAGTTTATGGAATAGTACCTGGGAGGCAAACCTGTTAATGAGCAATATGCATATGTTAGATGAATCTTCCTAATGAATGGAGACAGCCTACTTTAACTATTATTTTAATTATACACGACAGTATCGATGGCTAACAGGTTTCAAGACCTCTCTCATAAATATACAATTTTATCTTTCCTAGTTCTACTATTTATAGACCTCTATTTCTATTCTCCCAAAAGGAAGATGCATTAGACTCTCAGCATTTGCTCTGTAGAGTTTTCAAATGGAAAATCAATTTAAAGTAGAATTATAAGGGGGCAATACATTTAATTATCTTTCTCCAAATCCTCAATTCTTCTGAGTTCATTTTCATAACTATCTAAATTAATAAAGTAGGTCTATGTCCCGTATACTCGTGTACATTCAGAATTCCAAGATTTCTCATGACTGCCCTGGGGAACTGCAGTCATATTCTTGGTAACCTCTTAGTTTAAAATGTAATTATTGACAACTGTATCATCTTTTTGTTCACTATTCCCCACTTAGTGCCTTCTTCATTCTCTAACGAACAAATATTACAAAACCATTGCATATAATATATAGTCGGTGTTTAAAATCAAATGAGAGAGAAATCTAAAAAGAATGTTACATTTATTTTTCTTAGGAATTTTTTTATTACATGCTAATTTTTCTTACATGCTACTGAACTCTATCTCATATCATTTCTTAGCTAGAATGTATCTGTACACAGAAATATCTACCTTTCTCTAATTTGGTTCCCAGTATCCTACGGAGTCTCTATCTCAGTTTCTTTGCTGTTCTTGTTTGTTTGTATCATAATTTGTTGTTCTCTTAGTAAAGGAAGCCAGTATTAAATCCAACAAATTTTACTCTCTAATTGCATGAGACATTACCTAAATTTTTAACGTTTTTACTTATTATATAGAGACAAAATATCTATAAATAGAAACATCACCGTGAAGATTAGAGAGTAAATATGGTAAAACATCTCACAGTGTCGAAACATAGGCATTGCTTAAGCTATCTTCTTTCTCCTACTGTACTCCTTGCCATTTCTGTTCAACTTCGTCCTTTATTTCTCCTTTATGAATCTCTTTCCAACCCAAAGTAAAACCATTTCATTTTGGCCATCCATCTTAGTTACTTTTCTCTTTGCTGAGACAGAATACCTGACACCCACAAGTTAAAGTAGGAAAGGTTTATTGGGCTCACAGATTGTAGAAGTTTCAGCCCACAGTCGTCTGGTTTTAAGGTAGCATGGCAGGGCAGAGGGACATCACAGAGGAAAATCACTCCTCTGTAAGACAAGCAGAAGGCGGCAGCACCAAGCAGCAGTGAAGCAGCAGCAGAAACAGAAGCAGCACCCTGTCTTCCATCTGTCCCTTTATATTCCATCCAAACTACCAGCCTCCTGATCAGTGCCACCCATGCCCAGGGTGGGGCTTCCATTACCCATAGCCTGGGTCCTAGTGTCACACTCTTAGTCCACATTCACACAACCCAAATTTCCCACCTTTGAAACTCCCCGCCTGTGACTGCCTGAGGTGTTGGGGAAACATCTAGATACAGGCCATAACATCACCTCCAGTCACCAATGATGCCAATTATTTTACATTTTATTTTCAAACTGTATTTTAGAATTGAAAACACCCTTCTGATACCAATAAATGGTTCACTGACTATTTCCAGAACAAGAATAACACTTTCCTAAGCAGCAGCCTACAACCAACTGTGACGTTTCCCTCATTCCGTTGTTGCTTGTCCAATTTTCCTCAGGCTGGACCCTGAAATAGTGCTACATCTAAGTAATCCGTCCTTCTCTAATTGCCCATTTCCCCTACAATCCAGTACCAGTCCTTTCATTCTTCCAGCTGTTTGTGTTCTTCCTGTCTCAGATATTGGCCTTTATCAGAAGGTAGAAGATAATTTTTTTCTAGTTTTTTGTCTCTCCACTTCTGTCACTAGCTTTTACAACCTCATTCCTTCACACGTGATGATCTTGTCAGGGTTACACACATAGTGTATATCATCCACAGTCATGTAAGGAAGATGCCCTAAGATTGCCTTAAGAACACTCTAACAATTTTGTCTCCCATGGCAAACATAATTTCTACAGGGCCAAAATAATAGAAGGCTTAAACAACTGAATTTCTGATCATAACTTGAATGAGCCAGCCATTCGAATCCCAAAAACATTCTCCTGAAGACTAAGGGGAAAACAATGATGCTATTGTTTATTGCCTCTAAATAATTAAATTCTCGGGTATCATTTCTGTGTATAAACACGGAACACTTGTTTTTTGGATTATTAACGGAATGATGATGTACTTATGAATGCCTTGCAATCAAAAGTAATGTAAGGTTTCTGGTGTAGCTATATAGACTAAAACAATATGGGTTTAAATATTAAATTATTTGAATTTCTAGGTTTTAATAAGTTTGGCAACGAAAATCACAGGGGCATCTGAGATTCATCTTAGATGTCAACAGATCATGAGTAACACACTACCAAAGGACCTTCTTTGAATGTTTTAAGGCTGATCATAAATATTTCTGTCCTTTGTATATTACAGATGGGCCAAAGATAGAAAATCCAATTCTACTTCCTGATTTTGAGACACTCGTCCTAAAGAGAGGTGCCTGACTGCTCCAGTGTCTAAACCTAGAGGTCGATGTAGATCAACAGAGGGCTTTGCACAAAAAGAAAGTTTTTTAAATTGCTAAACTCCTACATACCTCATTAAAAAAAAATACCAACAGTATCTTTTAACTACCATCCACCAATGTAGATTAATAAAAACATTATGATAATCTTTTTCATTATTAATTGAGGCTTGATGAGTAAACACAGCGTAAAAAAAGGAATGACCACAAAGATTTATAACTCTACACACTTCAGAAAAGCCAAGCATGTTTTTCAAACAGGTTGTAATCATCTGATGGAAATGTATGCATACCTATATAATATAGTATAGTATGATACAATATAAGAGGTCAGGCCTGGCCTAGACTCTTAAAGGATTCTCTTTTCCACCTAAATTCTCACTCTCATTTGTGTGCTGTGAAAAATTTCATTTTGTTTGTTTTAATGAACATTTTGTTTCCAATCGATGAGTCTTTAATAGCTATTCTTCAGAACACATGCACATTCGAAACTTAAGGTTGGTTTGGGCACTGCTTTAATTTATATTGGATAAGTTAGTGTAAATAATTTAAAGGGTTTTGATAGACAATAAATAGTTCATGAACTGAAAATTTACAAAGACTTTTAAAAATAACTCAGTCTTTTAAGATCAAGGTATCAATGTTAGAAATACTCTTCTTGTTCTCTGTTGAGCAGACCACATAAGAATACTGAATTAAAAAGTGAGGAGCACAAATATATGTCTAGTAGACCTAAGGATTTTTAAAAATTATTTTCAATGTCATGTTCATATAAACATGTTTCTTACTACATATATCGCCCTATCGGCTTTATCACCATCACTTATCATTAATTCTAGAGGCTTTCAGCTTAGCAGAGATACTATGGAAACAATTGAGTTCCACTCTATGAAACTGCCATTTTGTAGTTCAAAAACTCTCAACATCAGCAATTTCATATAGCTTTCAGAGTAATGACTAAAAGGGATTCAAAAAATGTAATGAACAAGCTGTTTTTATATTTTAGAAATGCAACGATCCAGCCAAAATTATCAATTATCTCATGGTGACCAAAAGCTATGAATGTTAATTAAATGTTTTCTTTAACAAAAATGAGAAACAAAGAAATTACTTAATAGGTAAAATTTCATAAACATAGGAACTTTGCCTAGAAGCTTTAAAATTTGCCATAACAAATCCAAAATACTAAGATTTTTTTAAATCAAACTTTATTTTCTTCTTACTAAATTCAACATAATTCTCAAATTCCCATGTCTTTCAGCAGGAGAAAAAAAATCTAGATATTTTATCTATCTATTATTCACCAAAAAAGCCCCTTTTTTTGATAACCAGTGAAATTCAAAGTTGTCTCCCTCTCTATTCTCCTTTTCTTGGGAATGATCTAAGCTTCAGGGTCTTAGCATTATGACTTTAAAAAGAGTGTTGACTTCACAGTGTCTTATTCTCAAGCATTCATTCTCGTTTAATTTATTCCTTCTCCCCGTTGAGAAAAAGCTCTACAAATGGGAGAGAATGCCCAGCAATCTTATCTTGGCTCTTCTCTCTGGTTAGCTCTCTCATCCTCCCTTTGGAAGTCAGTGCAGCCTCTTGACTCCATTCCTGTGGAGTCTTTCATCCCTTACTGTGACAATCATGTAGCCGGCATCCCATCTGCTTGTCTGCTGCTTTCATCTCATACCTCACTGTGAATCTTTGCAGATCTCTTCCACATCTAACAGAAGAATTAAATGGGATGTAAAGACCAAAAGATTTATCTCTGGACCTTTTCGGGTTAGATATACCCTGCTAACATTTTTCTCTATAGCAACAATCCCATGCTGACATGGGACATTTCACAAATATCAAGTTATTTCACAAACATCAAGTCATTCCACAAATTCTTCCATCTGGGAGTTTCTGTCCTACTTGCTGGATGATGGTGGTGCCAGAGGTACAGACTGGCAAGGAGGCAGGCTGCCATATTTGTGGCAAAATTATGCTTTCCTCTCTTAAATACCCTCAAACTTGAGCCTAGAAATTGTTCCGATTCACTTTTCATGTGGAGATAAAATTAAATAGATATTTATGATTGTATATATTTTTCATAATTTTCTCTTCTGTTTTTGGTTTATAATATAAATATGTGCTCTGAGGTTTCCAAAGTTTGCTCTTTACACTCAAAGCCAAGTTGAGAGAATTTTATTGAAAAAAAAAAAAATCAATAAGGAACTTTTCTTTCCCCTAATTTCAGGTTATGGCAATCAAAACCCATTCAAAAATTCAAATAACTACATTTTTACATTAAATCATTCCTCATTGTAATGAATATCACTGATTTAGATAATTAGGAACAGTATTAACAATGTACACATTTTCATTTATATATTTGGTGTATTCTTATAATAACAGGAATTATGTTGAGTAGAATTAACATATGTTGAATATTACTTAACACCATGATCTATGATTTATCTCTGTGATACAGCAACACTACATATCTGGAATTGCCACATTCTACATGTAAATTAAGGTTTCACAATAATTTATGTAATTACTTGGATGTACCTCACCTGAAAGACAGGAGCTGCAATCTAATCTAAATCTTCTTTGTCCTTTCTATTACATCAAATCTTTTATATATAACCATTTATTTTATATATGCACAGATTGCATTATTTAAATAATGTTTTAAACTGTTGGAAAAAGACCAGATAATACTCAAAAATGATACAACTATGTCTTTCAAAATTCACATATAGAGGAAATATTACAGCTCTTTCTAATAAGTTTTTCATCATAGCATACAATTCATGGCTTTCTGCTATTTGCTAATGAAAGGTAAGTTTTCTCTATTGTAACTGGCATCAGGCAGAATAACTCATTCTCAAAACCCAATTTATACAGAAAACATTTTCAATACAAAGATGACTGAGTTCCTGTACTTCTCATTTGTCATTTGGCAGCAATTTGTGTGAGACTGAAGAATGATAGAGTGAGAACTGATGGTAGCTATTTCTTCAAAATATGTGGAAAGACCAGGAGTATCGAAAGCATGTGTCAGTTAGTATCATTCATTTTATATTAAACTCATGGTCTGCAGTAACAGAAATCGTTAAGATATCTATCTATAAAGGATTGAGTGTTTTATCTGAGGATTACTCTTGGTCAAAAAACCCCATACATTTCTTCAGATTTGACAACCATTGTGACCACAGGCAGCAGGGAACTTTTAAATCAATTTTTCCCAGGTGTACAAATGTTGAACTGAGTCTGTGGTAACCTTACAACTTAGTTTGAAGACAGAAAAATTTGTAACATCTGTTTACCAACACTCAATAAACATGTGAGCTACCTCTAGCATTGAAAATAAATGTTTTGTGAATACAATAATTATAAGATGATTGGCAACTCCACTTGCAGGACTGATATCTAAGTGATTGTATTAGTCACGGTCTCGTCACTGGGACACAATACCTAACACCCACAACTTAAAAAGAGAAGTTTATTTGGCTAGTGCTTTTTCAGTCCATAGCTGGCTGACTCCAAGCAGGAAGGCAGGATGGAAGGGCCTGGTGGAGGAAAGCTTCTCGTGGCATGGTGGTGGGAAACAGAGAGCCAAGAGAGGAGCTAGGAAGGGCTACTTACCCTTCCAGGTAATGCCCACAGTAGCTGTCATCCTCTGACCAGATTCCACCTCCTAAGAGCACACACATTAGTGAACGAATCCTGTGATGAGTACAGGGCCCCACGATTCAATTACCTCCCCAAACCAAAGCCCCACCTGTGAGAGCTTGAAGGTTTGAGAGACATTCTAGATCTGAACACTGATGATTTCAATTTTTCTATTT
This sequence comes from Hystrix cristata, assembly GCA_004026905.1. Lineage (NCBI taxonomy): Eukaryota > Metazoa > Chordata > Mammalia > Rodentia > Hystricidae > Hystrix > Hystrix cristata. The sequence continues at coordinate 191,139 of PVJO010000344.1, forward strand.
TAGTTATCTTTTATAACTTCTGAAGCTAAGGTCATAAAATCATAATCTTTCCAATACATTTCAGCCCATGTAAAGTGATTTTTGCCCTCCAGTACTCTGAATTGTGAGGTTATTTCTTCAAAAATCATTCTAAATATTCTCCCCAAAGATGCAGCTCTGTGGATTGGGTGGCAACAAGCAGACCTTGAAAAGTCTACATCCTTCAGTGTAATTTCACACTCGTTACTGCAACTACTGCTACATCAATCCACAGAGCGAATGGTTATGGCAACCTTGGATCAACCCAAATAAACGCGGCATTTTCCTGGCTCCAGAAATTAGCTCGAGATTAGCAAAATCATTATAAAAGTTACTATTTATGCTCCTCCCCGCTAAGAATGTAATCTGTGGGTGTACCATCCATATGCCACTCTGGGGAGATGACAACGTGAAAATAAAACTAAAGCACAGAGTAAACTAGAAGCCCAATCAAACCACACAGAGAGACACATTATATCTCTTTCAACTTTCAAACTACGTGAATAAATCTTTTTATAACGAAGTCATTTTGAAGTAGATTTGCATAGCAAGTAAAAAATAGTCATAATTGATTCTTTATATCATAAATAGAATGAGAACAACATTCCTGTAACCAGAAAAACTGTGAACAATTTTGATTGCAATAAACTGAAAATACAGAGAAGTTTATTTGGCTGACAGTTTTACAAGTTGCATTCCACAGTCAGCCAGTTCCAAGCAAAAGGAACGTGGGGGAAGGGTCAGGAGAAAAAGGCTGCTCGGCTCATGGCGACCAGAAAGCAGAGAGAATGAGGGAGGAGCCAGTAAGAGAGAGCTATGGGGCAGGTCCCCAGTGACTCATCTCTTCAGACTAGAATCAACTGCTGAATAGTAAATTGTGATGCTCTAATTAATCCAATCACCTTCCAAACACAAAAGACTTTGGGGACCATTTTAGATCTAAATGGTCACTAGTATTCCTAACTAGTATTCTTGTTTAATAACGTCTGTGGATACCCTCGAAATTATTACAGGTACAAGGTAGAATTTATTTAAGAAGAAATTCTAAATATTAGATTTGTGTGCCCTTTCCTCTCTCACCTGGAGATGACAGTAATATTTACTCAACATTTACTATATTCAAGCACCGTTTTAAGTATGGTATATGCTGGAAATAATTTAAAGTGCATCTCCTCATACAAAGAAGGATTTGGCATAAGGTTAATTATTTGATCAACTTGGCACTAAAATAAAAAATTAGTTCTCACATTTCTGCTTAAACTAACAGACTTTTTGCACGAATCTTTTTTTTACAAATTTGCATTTGCATGTGTGAAATCTTGCTGTGACAAGGTATAAGGAAAAATTAAAAATAGATTTAGTTAAGTATTACATTTTTGCCACATAAGAAAGATCTAAGTGAACTCCCTACTTTTGCCATTAGTATTCAAGGAAAGTAACTGAATCTATGTGTACAGTAGTGATGTCCCTTCTCATTCTACAGGGCTACAGAGTAAGTCCTCTGACCCTTGCGATGTGCACATAGCGTTTTCCCCTGTAAACTTTGACAAGTCAAGTTAAAATAGTATAATAGAAAGCAAAAGGCTACGTATAACAATTTAAGTTAAAAATAATCCAAAAGAGAGACTCTATTAATAACAAGCTTCAAATGCAAAACATAAAAATGGATGATAAATCCACTTCATGGTTATGCAGAACAGACTCTTCTATTTTTATTTCCTGTATTAATATAATTGAGTCACCAAGTTAATTCTCATATTAAAATTGTTCTCATTTGAATGAAGACCTAAATTCCTTTTAAGTTTAAGTAACTGACAATAACATGCTTATTTAAAAAAACAAAATTTTGTGTTCTTACTTGTGGAAAATTATTGGGACAAATCTTACAATGTACATATGTATGTACATATGTATGGGTCTGTCTATCTGTCTATCTATCTGTCTATCTATCTATCTATCTATCTATCTATCTATCTGTTGATATATCTGTCTATCTATCTATTTGCCTATCTATCTATCTGTCTATCTGTCTATCTGTTGATATATCTGCCTATCTATCTGTCTATCTATCTATCTATCTATCTGTCTGTCTGTCTATCTATTCAGAGACTGAGCCTCACTATGCATCCCAGACCTGGCCTGGAAGTTGCCATCCTCCTGTCTCACTGTCCCAAGCAACTGGGGTGACAGGTGTGCTGCACCACACCCAGTTCTGTACATAAGGAAATTATGATTTATGGAAACTACCTTTAAATTTACACTACACTTGTCTCAAAAATATTGAAAGAGATCAATTCTAAAATTTAAGGAATAAATATTTTGACCTCATTTTATAAACTGAAAATTCAGAGATCTACAGTAAAGTGCAAATATCACTTATTTGCAGTTATTATTCTAAATGGGAACTCATGGATGTTCTGCAGAGTAACTCTGCTTTTTGAGAAAATTATCATATTAAATAGTTCATATCATGAAAACTATGTCTGGGATGACTTTAATAAACATTTTAAAAATATATTTTGGAATAGTGTTACTATTTTCCTCTGTTCCCTTTCAACCGGAGCCTTTTTTTTTTTTAATTACCAAAAACGTGTACTGGTACATGTTCACACTCATCATAGTCGGTTTGTACCTGTACATGATCTCTCTTGGTTCCCCCCTTCCCCACCCCTCCTTTCACTGCCCCTCCCCTTTTTTTACAACAGTTTTATTTACATTTTTCCATTTTTATCCTTTTTCCCTTTCTTTTCTTTTTCCCTTCCTTTGTTTCCTCCTCCTTCCTTTCTAATTCTCCGATTGAATATTATCTTTCTTTTACATAGTATCTATTATACCTTTTTGTCCTTATTTACACTTATGGTTTCTCATACCAGAGAGACAATTTGATGTCTACTCTTGTGTGTCTGATTAATTTCACTTAAGAGTACGTTCTCAAGGTGCATCTATTTACTTACAAATGTCTCAAATTTATCCTTTTTATGGCAGAGTAATACTCCATTGTGTAGAAAAACCACATCTTTAGCCATTCATTAGTTGTTGAGCATTTCAACCAAAGCCATTTTTTAAAGAAGATTTACACTTCATGGAAATTTAGAGTAGCAGGCACTGGATTCACCAAATGGTGCAGAAATAATAAAATATTTAACTAAAAATAATGAACTCCAAATTTTACCCCATATCTGTAACAGCAAAGGGTAAATCTTTGCTGTCGCCATGCACGGACTTACTGTTTTAGGGTTGGATTCACGGGGAAGGAGACAAGACACCACTCACAAAGATCAATTAAGTTATTTAATAACAGTGAAAGAAAGTAAGAAAAGGGGAAAACTCTAGGAAAATCATACCACCAATCCATCGTTTCTATCACTGACAATCCACAGCACAGGGGTAGTTCAAGCCAAGATCTTAACTTTTGCTAAGAGAAGCAGCAGCCACGTGGAACGTGAGAAAACAACAGTCGTGGAGGCGCGACGAACAGCAGCCCCCACCGGCGCACAGGGACATCCAGCAGCCTTAAAGGCGCCAAAGAAAAAGAAAGAGAGTGAGAGAGAGAGAAAGCCAGACCTGGGTGCTGCGCCCACAGTTATGTATGTTCCAACAAAGGAATGCCCCCCTCCAGGAAATGGGCCTGCGTGACTGTATCTCAGGCATTCACCCCGCGTCTGGCCAGGAGCCGGGATGTAATCAGAGTGCGTATCAAAATAAATTCTTTGTTGGTAGTAAAACTGTTCCTGCAGGGCTAGCCAGACCTTGGAGGAAACAGGTGCGCAGCGGGAAGCTTTCTCTGTCAGAATGCAGGCATTTGAACCAACTCTCAATAACCATATAATGAATCTTACACTACCACACAAAATGGATTATAAACCTAAATAAAGACTTAAATGTATAAAACACTTACAAGATAACAGAATAAAATTATGTGACTTTCGTGTTAGCAGAGATGTGTTAGACAAGACTCAAAACTGCTAGCCTTAAAATGATAAAACATCGAAATTTAAGTTTTCACGTTCAAAAATACTGTTAAGAAAATACAGAAACAAGCCGAGACTAGGAAATTATTTGCATAATTTATATCTAGTAAAAAATTGCTCTTCAGAAAATATGAAGCACTCCTGCAACCCAATAAGATGAACTTCCCCTAAAACATGGATAAAATATTTGAATAGAAAATTTACCAAATAAGATACACACACTCTAAAGATAGTGAACACAAATAAACACAGGAAAATATTTTAATATCATTAGTCAACATAGAAACGCATAATAAAATTAGATACCATTTTATATAATTAAATTTTTAACACTGTGACAAGTGCTGGTAAGGATGTAGAGCAACGGGAATGTGTATAAATTCTTGGAGAAACTCCAAAGTGAAAAACAAGGTGACACTTTCTTGTAAAATTAAACTTAACACCCCTCACGTACATCAACTAGGGAATGATTAAATTCAGCAATAAAAAAGACAAAAAATTAATGATATTCCCAAGAACATGGATGAATCATCAAGCTAAATGATAATACACAGTAATGACTACCTACTCGCTGTGTAATTCCATTTAACTGACATTCTAAAAATGACAAACTGTAGCGACAGAAACCACAGCAGTTACCTGAAGCTGGGGGTGGAGAGTGGGCATTACTGCAAAAGATCGCAAGAAATTTTAGGTATGACAGAAATATTCCACTATCATCATCATTCATGTGTTTCAAACTGCATTAATTTGTACACTTAAAATGGGTACGTTTTATGTGACATAGACTGTAATCCATTCAAACTTATTTTTAATAAAAAAAAATAAGTCCAATTTGACATTGCCCTAAAATTCCTGGGCATATGAAATTGCACTTACTCAGTGTATACTGCTTACACCCTACTTCCATCTAACTGGATCCATCTCTCACTGTGGTCCAGCGGCCATGTCAGAGGGCCACTGAGTAAAAAGCCTTGAACAGTCACCACGGGAAGTGCGAGGCCCCGAATGCAGGGGCGTACGCCAGAACACGACGCGCTGGTGCTGGAGTGGTACAGAAAGAGAGAACTGGCAAGTGCAACATTTCTGTAGGAAACAGCAGCCAGGACAGAGGCAAATATTCCCATTCGTAATTCCCTCTGTATCCATCTGCCAAGAAAAAGCGAACAGCAGCAGCAGCACCAGCTGTTCTTGTTGCTCTGCAGATTGTAAGCCACGTTTCCAGCGTTAACGTCTCACCAGCGCTTCCCTATCTGGTTAAATAAGATGGGAACTAGGTCAATCTGGAAATTGGGAAGAGAGAGAAAGTAACAAGGAAGCCTGATCACAAATTAGGAAGCAAACAGCAAGGAGGTGTCTCTGTGAAGGATACTGCTCAATCCGAGGAGAATTTGCGGCAAGTGAGGTTCCAGAGGCAGATAGCAAAGGGGAAGCAAGTGTTTGAGAAGGGAAAATTGTGTAGTAAGACTACGATGCAGTCCTTCGCCTCCCCCATTTCAGAAAACAAAGGAAGAAAACAAGTAAAACAGCAGAGCTGTTTAGTATTAGCACTGTCCAGATGCCAAGTAATGAACTCAATGTACTGTGTCCCATTGGACAGACGCTTGAAAGTTATGGAAGAAATGAATTATGTCAATATCATGTACTGCCTTAAATATTAAGACAACAATTCTCTTCTTACTAAGGAAAACATTTTCTAATCAAATAACTAAAAACTCTCTTTTGAAAATCACGTACCCAAACCCACAATACTCCAGGTGCTGGAGCAGAACTGCTCTGTGGACAGTGACCGCTCTCAGCCAGCTGGGTACCGCCTGCCTAAGATGCAAAGTGAAAGCTCTCCACGCGGCAAATTTCCTACAGACACTTTCTCACCTCTTTTTCTCTTCTCATTCTTCCCTTTCTTTCCTCATTTTCCTCTAATGTCTTTCTCCTCTTCCAAAAACTAGGTTGCATTTTCACTGGACACATAGATCTTATTGGAAGAAAGTTCAATGTGACAGATGGAAGTATAACAAAGAATCATCCTATAAATTTGAAAAATGGTCTGTGTCCTCTACCCTTTTCCAATTCTCAGCACAGAACAGGGTGGAGGCAAATGTTCATCATCCTATGTCATCTCATTTCATACAGCGGGTGAGGAGGGGAAGGAAGTCAAACCAATTTAGCAATTTTGTCTGGAATATCAAACTTTATGGCATTAGTTGATGCTCTCATAGTATGTTTTCTAAAAGCCAGAAAGGAAAAGGAAATTTTTAAAATTTATTTTACTCAATTTATATTCACTAAAACAATTCAGAAACATTTATACCCTTAATGTACTATGTGCAAAGGTGACTCCTCCCTTCACCTAGGTAAAGACAAATGAAAGTTATTTAAATGTATAGACAATTTAACAGCTTAAATGATGCTAAGTCTATTTTAAGGGATCATATTAGTCAATTTTCTATGGCAGAGACATAGTACCTGATATTCACAAATTAAAGGAGGAGAGGTTTAACCTGGTTCAAATTTTAAAGGGATTCACTCCATGGTTGGTAGGCTCCACGGCTGGCATAACATCTAGGAAAGGCATGGTGGACCACAGTCACTTACTTCATGGTAGCCCAGAAGCAGCGAAGAAAAACAGCATCAGCAAGGAAAGGACGAGGGACCAGATTTAGTACGCCAAGGTCACAACTCCATGATCCGCCAAATCACACCCAGAAATATGCTCCACAAATCCTGTGAGCAGATCCCAAGCCAATCAAGTTGACACAATGCTTACCCATCACACCAACATACATAGTTTCTTTTCTCTAAAGCAAAATATTTGAATTTAAAATTTGAGTAAATTTTATGCATTTTTTATTGCAAGATAAACTTACGTCAGGTTGTAAAAGACAAAAGTTACTTCCCTAGTCATCAAGCTATATATATAATTATTAATGATATATATATTATTACATCTATATATGTAATTGTCAAGGCTCCTACTCTTACTTCTTTGGGCTCAAGGGTCACCATCTATGATCTTTAATGTTTTCATCTACACTTTGAAAGTATATAAACAAAATTTCTATACTTAACAGTAAAAATAAAATTTGGAGTTATACCTAATGTGATTCAGATGTACTATTTCTGGTCACGTATCTCATTGGTTTATGGTTTCTGTGGGGTCACAGAGGGTTTCAAACTATTTATATATCCTCGTGTTGGAGGAAATGCTAAACTGCATTTGCAATTATTCACACCCAAAATAAACTTGACTTGAGTTGGAAATCTTTTGAAAATTAACCTTAGGGGAAAACTTTAAATCACCTCTCCAGAAATTATCATAAATATAGGTTTCAGATAAGTAAATGGCTATTAGTGTTCAGAAAGTTAAATTGCTCAAAGCTTGAGCTACACAGTGTATGGTTATCAGAGTTTAAATCCTACTCTACTGCATTCTAGTATCATAATCTTGGTGTTACTTAAGTTCAACATCATTTTCCTTCAGTGAAATGAAAGGAAGCAGAAACACTGGGAGAAGTAAGTGATACACTTACAAATTAATTAAGAGTACCAGCCATTGAAAAGTCATGCAATAAATGTCAACTATATTAACTTTTCATCAAGTATTTATTGAGTGATTATTACATACTAGGAATTGTTCTGGTTGCTTGAAAAACAGTAGCAAACAAAAAAGATTAAAATAGCTTTCATCATAAAGACTGCAACCAAATGGAGAGAGAGATAATACAACCTATAAATATTATGTTATAAAAAGTACTGTATGAAGGAGGAACAAGAATCTCAGGGCAGGGATGAAACTTTAGGCTAGATGGCTTGAGGAGTAAGTAGTACTATAAAGTTTACGTATTGAAGTTTACATAACAGAAGTTTTCAGAAACAGAAAAGTAAACCACAAATGCGAAGGTCCTGTGGCAGAGATGGATTTGGTCTGTTAGAGGAACCTCAAAGAGACCAGTGTGTCCGGAGCCGAGTGAGCAAAGTAGTGTGTGACACAAGCGGTGAGAGCGCTGAGGTGGCCTGCAGGGCAAGGAGTGGTACAGTGATTGGATCACACATGGAATTGAAGCTAAAAGTGACTCAGGGGCATGCTCAGGGTGACGTGGGAAGTCAGCGGAAGCTTCCGAGCCGAGGAGAAGCGTGATCCGGCTGAGAGTTTACCGAGTGTGCCGAAGAGTTTCCTCTGGGCACCACATCTAATGAAGCTGTCCAGGCCAGTGTGAGGAACGTTTCTCCTCACCCTGGAAGGCAGGCACAGGAAAAAGAAAAAAAAAAAGATCGAAATGTAATACATGTATGCACCAGCACCCCAAGAGCGAGATACTCACTATATATAATAAATATATACTGATAAAAAATTTTTTAAACCTACAGCCTTTAATGTAAATAAATTTAAAAAGATAATTACAAAGGCCTCCATGTGATCCACACCCATTCACACACACAGTGGTTTGTGATACATGTAAAACCATTCGGAAATACGATTTATAAAATGTTGGATCATAATACATACATTATTTCTTTTATTCAAATCTGAAAACGTGAAAAGATGCAAGAGAAAATATTCTCTTAGGCTTCTGAAAATCCTCCGTCAATTCTGTGGTTTCTGTATCGCTAACATCCACGGCTAAGTGACAGGCCAACGTTGCTGTTCCTCCAGGTGCCAAGCAGTAAATATTCCGGATGGTTAAGGTATCGGGCAGTGTGACAGTCCTGATGGGAGCCACATCACGGTGGGCCGGCGTCCTTCCTGCCTCTCACAGGGACTGAATTGTCAGGGAAGCGGAAAGAAAAGCAGCCAACAGCTCTGCTGGCTGTAGAGCATCGCAAGACTGCGGAGCCCTGGAAGGTTCAGAGCGCATTTCTGCCCTCTTAAAGCCGGCTGTGCAGCAGCCAGCCTCCGAGCTCCGGGAGCCGCCAGGCTTAGAGAATTCCACTTCCCCCCAGAGACGGGTCAGAACTGCTGGGAAAGGGAAGAACTTCAAAGTAACACAGAGATCTGGTCAATGTTCAGCTCACTTCTGAAAGGGTTTTCCTGCTCAGAGATAAGAGTGAAAAGCGCAGTATTCTGAAAGCTCGCAGAATCACAGCCCTGCTCCCACCTGCTTTTCTGTTTCGTCTAGAAACTTAAGTCAGTCAGGAGATGTGCCTCCTGCACAGCTGACTACAAACAACATCTGGCTGGGAAAACAAAACAACAGAACTCCTCACCATTATGATTCAGGTGCTAGCGCATACATGTGAAACAGATGTTGTGGCACAAAGCATTGATTTCCAGGGACTTGGACATTTTACAGTGCTTTTGATCGTCAATTGTAAAACTGTATAACTGTCTGCAAAGACTGAATTCCAAACTGGCTTTTATTTCGATCTGAGAGGAAGTATTTCCTCTTCCCCTTTGCTTTCTGTGGTAATGAAGATTTCTCTTTTCTAGCATGACACTCCTCAGAATCGCAATTCACTACTTGCACAGTTACCTCTGGGCAGGTCTCTCCGAGGATGAGAGAGTTCAACGGAGCCTGGGACGGATGTTTCCGAGCTGCGGACTGCACCACAGGCATCCGGGTGTTCGCTTTTGTTCCACGAGTAAACATAGTATATTTCATCTAACCTCAAATCATATAGCATAGGCAACTACGTTCATAAATTCCCTTTTGGAAGACATCCGTAAGAGAGGATAGTTTTTATGCTGCTCGGGGATTGTCATTTTCTTAGGAGATATTTGCCCACTCAAACCAAACCAATAAGAAAACATAGCTGCTTTTAAATTAGTGATTTGATCATTCGAGGTAAAATATCTTTGGTCATATAAAATTTCAATAATATCCCCCAAAAGAAGAGACAGCTGGCAGTGACGAATTTCTATTTTTATAAGCTAAATCAATGTCATAAGCAACAGTTTTCTTTTAAAACTTTTCATTTCCTACCTTTAGAATCTTCCTGCCAAATTCCCTTCCCACACTTACAAACCAAAGAAATCCTACACAGCCTACGTTCTCCTTCATCTAAACTATTTGTGATTGCCTGCTAAACATGTGAAAATGTTAATCGAAATAAATATTCACCTCTCCTTTCTAAATAGAACCACACCTGGCATTTTTCTTTCTTTACCATCCCCTCAGTATCTTTCTTCATTAGACAATCACACTGATTACTTTTTTATCATTCCCCTTGACGATCAATGGCTTCCCTCATTTTTGTTGATTTGGACTACTACAAGACAAAATTATTTAACATTTTAGTATGATTATTTCAACTTAAGAGCAATTTCGTATGACTTCACAACAATAATTGACATGTAGCATTGGAAAGACTATAGTTCTCTAAAAATATGTAGCCAATTTATATACAAAAAGTAGCACACCATCTTCCTCAGCTTGACCTCCTCCACAGATCCAGCTATATCTTTATTCCACTTCTGCAAGTCTCTTCGTTAACACAGCCCAGAGTTCTTCAAAACGCTCACCGACAGTCTCTATTCTACCTGCTATTGTATCATTCACCTTCTCCTACCTGGTCAAAGTGGCAAGTTCCATTAAGCAGAATTTTCCACTTTGGAATGTGTACATCTTGAGAAATTATAAATCTGTATTTATAGTACAAAAGAACTTAAAAACATGATTTCAGATAATACTTTACCCAAAGCACTAATTTTATTTCTGTACACTTGTCTTTCACTGGACATGCATGCTTAACTACATTCAAATTCCACTTCTTTACATAATCTATGTGTCCATGTAAGATTGGTGGTATAAATAATTACATTCTCTTCATGCTCGCACCCCTCTATGGTTTCCCATTATATGACCCTAAATATGTGCGTAGTTTTGAAAAAAAAATAGAATTGTATTAGAATTAAATGTACATAAATGTATATTTATGTTACTCATCATTTTATTTCATGTCTTTTCATTCAACATTGTAAAGTGCAAGAACTCTGCTGTAAGTATCTTACTCAATTTTTTTGGCGTAGAATAGCACAACTAGGTGTTCTCCATCTGTTTGCTATAGTAAATATGTATAAAAGTTACTCAAACAAGACAATTTGAAGGAAAATATTTAGAAATGTACTATGTTTAAAAATATGTGGAAGGTATTTAGGGAAACCAAAACAGGCTACTTCAGTAGCTCCAGGTTGGAATAAGCGGAGATCTTACGACCCTTAGTTTTCAGAGAGTAAGGCAAGGAAGGGTTGCTAAAATCTGAGAAAAGCAAACTGTCCTGAGGGTCACAGGAGCAGTGGGCTGGGCAGGGGAACAGGCCTGTAAAGCAGTCTTCTTTGTTCTCCTTTATTTTGTCTTTCTGTTCTTCAGACCAATAATCTCAACTGACGTATCCTGAAGTTTACTGATTCTTTATTCTGATGACTCAAATCTACCATTCAGCCCTCTTGGAGAAATTTGCATTTCAGCTGTAGGTGTGAACTCCAGAATTTCTGTTGTTTTGTTTTCATTAACATTTTCTACCTGTATACTGATACTCTCTATTGAGACAGCATTCTCAATATTCTTTTAGTTCTTTTAATATCTTTAAAACTACTGCTGTAGTGTCTGTGATTCCTCAAAGACAGTTTCTCCTGTTTTTCTGCTTCTTTTTTCTTACATGTCTTTGTGATGCTTTGTTGAAACCACTTTAAATCATGTAATGTGGCAAACCAGACTTATTCAGTCCCCACCGGGGTGGTGTCCTTGTTGATCATTGTTACTGCTGGTGCTTTTTGGGTTTTGTAGAGTAACTTTCCTGGAAAACTTTTGTAAATTCTGTATTTTGTTTGTTTTTGTAGCCACTAAATTACTCAAAGCAATAAATCTTCCAGCTATGTTTGCGTGGCACGCATGCCTTCATTGATCTGCCTGGTGGTTACAATTCTGATTTCACCTTTAACCTCTGCTGGCTCAGAGCTCCAAGTTCAGTGAGAGATTCTGTAGGTCTTCTTGGGCTTGCGCACAGCATTCCACCTATATGCAGTCTCCTAGATTGATGATTTCACAGATTTTTCTCTGAAGCCCTCTACAGCCATCTTATTCTCCCATGTTTTCTTTCGTGTTGCTTGGCCAGCCTCTTGTTACCCACCACGGTTATCACTACCTCGGGCGGAGTCCTTGTTAAAAATTACCACTGATGCTTTTCACAGGTGCCTCAGGGAGAAATCTGATCACAGATTGAGTTCTGTCCAGATTAAATAAAGAAAGACAAGCCTTGCAGCAGGGATTTCCTGGGAACTGCCAGACTCACCCCACAGTGATAGTCCTCTGCAGATGGGTTTTGGGGGGAGCTCCCGAGTTCTTCTGCTCTCTCTAGTGGCTGCTTAGCAACTTATTGTCATGATGAATAACATTTGAAAGCACTGGATTCTCAGGCTGCTGCAGAGCTGAGGAGAAGGAGGTGCGAGCACACCAGCCTTGTCAGTCAGTGCACCTCAGACGGTACCCAGACTTTGGTTCATCTCCACAGTTCTGAGAAAGCTGACTGAAATCAGTTGCATCAGCATTACTGCCTTTATGGACCACAGGCTTTCCAGAGTTCCTATTCTGCTATTCTGCTGATGTTACTACTTACTAGTTTGTGACTCTGAACTCTAAAAGAGATTTTCCACACTTGTGTTAATTTTCTAACTTAGATATTTTGGAATAGAAATGATGGTCTCAGCTGTTCTGGATCATCTGTTTATGCCTGTGTAGCTTGCCTTTCAGTTTCGGGCACCCTGACCTGTGCCTCCTTCCGGTGGCTGGCCTCAGGCGGTCTCCCAGGCACTGGCTCCCAGGGAGGCTCAGACAAACAGGAGACCAGTGGCAGGAGGAGAGAGAAGGTAGGAAGTTAGTCTGTGCCACCTCCCTTCCTTCCAGACCATGGTCGGGTTAGGGTTTGGGTTTGTGATCCATCCATTATGACTGCGTTGCTCCTCCAGGACCTGTCTCTGCTCCATTTTGCACAGCTTCCCATAGCCCTTCCTTCCTCAGGCCCCTTCCGGCTAAGTAGAAACTAGTGCGGAGAAGACTAAATATCTTAGTGTGATCGGAACAGTCCCCACCCTGTGTCCCATGGCACGTCAGTAGGCTGAGGTTGAGAAACTCTGGTTTGGTCTGTTTTATTGTTCTTATAAATTTCTTATAAGGTTTTGTGTTTTATTTCTTGACAGGCTTTGTGTTTTATTGCACTGGCCATAGTCTTTAGCCTATGATAGTATAGCAATAATACATATCTTTCTTTTATTCCCACCCATTTAATAAGGAGAATATGCTGAAAATTTCTTGATCATTTTCTGCGTATTTTCAAAATAATGGAAAGACTCTTATGGATTTTATCAATCTAAAAAAGTGACCATTATATAGCTGACAAAACAGAATAAAATAACCAGAAAGAGCACAAGTATTAAAAATTAGTAGTACATTTAGTATCATCAGAAAAAGAAGATAGAATCTAAAAATGTGAATCAGAGACAAAGTCTTGAAGAGTCGGTGGTATTGTATAGTAGAATATAATAATTGGAAAATAAATAATGCAAAGGCAGTTTGACTATAACAATAGATATAACTCAAAACTGAAATATGCAAAAATTTTAGGAACTCTTCCATAAAGTCAATATAACACAAAGAAGTGGAAAACTAAAACTGAAAATTACAGTATTTAAAAGCAAGGGTGTATATCATTTTTTAGGGAATCCAAATAAAATAGGAAAAAAGTACATAAATGAGTAAGGAAGAAATACCCCAAATAAAACATCTTTCAAAATCCTGAATTTGTGCTGCTATAAACATGGGTATGCATGTACCACTGTAATGTGATGTCTTTAACTCTTTCAGGAAGATACCTAGAAGGAGAATAACTAGGTCAAATGGAATTTCTAGTTTAGTTTTTTGAAGAATCTCTGCACTGATTTCCATAGTGGTTGTTCTAATTCACATTCCCACCAACAATGTTTTAAGCACCAACTCCCCAAGTGGGATGTAATCATTATGTACTGCAAACGTGTGCCAATAAAAATTTGTAAAAGTTTCAAATTTGAGAAAGATAGAAATCCTCAAGTTAAAATGATATGAAAATATCAAAGTACACAGACTTTTTTTAAAAGAAGAAAAAGAAAAAGCAGACATATAGTAGCACAATTAAAACATTTGATTTGGTCAGAGTTCGGTCGTGTAGAGAACACATACAGGCACCATCTGGCAAGGGACACCGCTCTCTGCTCTCTGTTCTGGGGCAGGCACTTTGACTCTGGTGTGAATCTAGCTTGGCACAGCCCTTGTCACTCACATCAACTTACTCCTTTCCATAATTTTGCCCTATTTGGAATAACATCAAGATCTACTTCAACAGTTTATGCTAAGCCATAAACTAATATTCAAATATGATCCTCTGTGAAGTCCATTCTAGGATTCTCCTTTATACAAGTACCCCCGATGCTGGTCTGTGTCAGTATTTTGGTCAGATAACCTAAACCCTTATCAAAATTTTCACTGGTGGTGAACTTGGATGGCATACTGATAGGAAGAGCACCACTGGCTATGAAGATATTTAAAATATTAGAAAAGAACCATGCAAATAGTAAAAATAAGGGCTTGGAACTGGGTGACTTGCTGAACTGTTTTGATTCCTTGAAGAGAAACAATAACAGACTCTATGATGAATCAAGATAACATGACTTTTAAAGGAAAACCAAGAAAGCATTTAAGAAAAAACGGCAGTATCATCCTCACCCCCATTTCATCAGTTGACACAGGAGCACCTTCGAGCTCTCGTTTGTCCAAGGAGCCATCATTACCCCAGAACTTAATTATCTTAGATTCTGATGTGTCCACAGAACTCCAGTGAATTTAAAGGAAAATATGAGGTTTTTGTGTCTGTTTATCCAGGCTTTCTTATTGTTACAGCAACATGATTGGTTCAAAAACATGCTAACGAATTTTTGAACCCTTACTTCAAGACAGTGGGCTGGATTTAGGGTCATACTTCTGGTGAATACGATACAGCAGACATGCTGTTTTAATCCTTCATTGGTGAGGTTATGCAAAAAATTGGTTCCATGTTGGGGGAAGGGAGAGGGGACACTCTCTCTGTCTTTCTGCTCAGATCATTTGCTTTTGGGAACCAGCTTCCCCACCATAAGATTGATCACTTGGGCAGTTATGACCGACCCACATGGTGAGGACACAAATTCAGATCCTTGGGATTAAGTCTTCTTAGAAGCGAAGCCTCTACTTGTGGAGTCCCAAGAGACTACAGGCCCAGATGACTGCTGCCACTGTAATCTCCCACGATGTCTTCAGCCAGAAACACTGAGCAAAACCACTCTTGGATTTCTGGCCCTCAGAAAGTACCATAGGTGCAATAATAAATGTTTTGAGCTACTAAAGTTGGAAGTATTTTATTATACAGAAAGAGATCACTAATATAATAGGACTGAAGATCTTTCAAGGCCTTCTGTTCTGTAAATAGAAGCTATTTCTAAGGGAATTTTTCCCCATGTACTTGAATGGTTTCTAAATTCATTTCACTAGATGATAAATCTCAGAGAAGTTTTCACAAATTGGGTCCGTTTCCATTCTCCCCATCTACTGAACACCATTTTTTTTCTCTGTATAACCCTTTTTATGATCAGGGTAGGGATACTGCCTAAAATGCATCTATAAATTCCATTACCTAGATCTCCTTGCCAAGTGATTGTGCTCAGTCTGTGGACAACAGCAGCAGAATGTCAGAGGTCAAAGAAGAATGAGATCAGGGTGTTTACGTCCTCTCCTGGATACCTGGGTGAGACCCTAGTGGAAGAGACTGTGTTTCCTTGTGTCATGTCTTCCTTCTAATCCGCTCACATTTATGATGTCGGCATTTGCCCCGCTCTGGAAATGCTGTTCCTTTCATTGCTTGTTGAGGTGCAGAGATGAAAACAGCTTCCTGCTAGATCTAATCCCTGACAACTTCATCGTTCATTGCTGTTTTCCTTCATCCTGCCAATAACTCTGCAAATGGCTCCTTCATTAAGCCATTTTCAATAAAACCTTTCTGTGTGTCATATCTAATTCCAATTCTGACTCTGATAAGTGGAGTTCTTAGAACTATTCACCTAATAATCCCAAAAGTCACCAAAAAGGTCAATTTATCTAAAACCAAACTCCAAATTTGTTCCTATGTATTTCTATCTCCATTACTTATAATTATTTTAACCAACTACCCAGCCTATAACCATAACTATATTGAACTATAACCATACTGAACTGCCACTATGGATTCTTTATCTTACAAGAAAACATGGAAATTTCATATGTTAGAATTTAAAACCTGGAAGCTGCTTGTCTTTATTTGAGTTGTTCCAAATGCAGATCTTAAAAAAAACATGTTTTATTTGAGAGGTGATGAATGTGGATAGAGTGCTTTAAGTAAGGAAGGTGACTGGTAGAGAGTGAGTTGCTGAGCGAGTTGCCCTGTGGGCAAAGAGAGGTTTACCTCATGGGTGTTACCCATGAGGAAGTCTGACGGGCAACACAGGGCAGGACTCAGAATTACTCCAACCGAGGGCCAAGGGAATAGTACATTTACCCTTCTGACAGCCTATCATTTTGGAGGCAGCTTCTACTCACATTATCTCTGGAAATCCATGCTTGTCTTATGGACCTACTAAGTGTGCTCCCCTAGAAAGGGGAGAAAAAGACACAGAGTCACAATGATGTCAGCAAATCAACTTCAACCTTGAGGGTGTAAAGGCATGAGAAACAGGCACCAACAACTACACTGCTCCATCCCCTCCCTCTCATTCATTGTCCATATTTAATTAATCGCCAAAATCTGGAAAGATTTACTTCCAAAAACTTTCCTGTATTCATTCCTCCTTACCTCTTTCCGTTAGCTTTCTATTGCTACATAACAAATTAACGCACGCTTAGTAACATTAAAAGCAAAAAACACTTATTATCTCACAATTTCAGTTGTTCAGGCTTATCTGATTCCTCTGCTCGGGGTCACAACAGGCTGCAATCCAGGGCTTGGGCCAGCTGCATTCTTTTCTGGACGTTGGGGTCTTCTTACAAGCTTATGTGGATGTTGGCACAATTCAGTTCCTGTGGTTTTGTGTCTGAGTTTCCTCTTTTCTTGTTGGCTGCCAGCCAGAGGTGCACTCACATCTCCTGGAAGAGTTGACTGTTCCTCACCACTCAGCCTTCTCCCAAGACCTTATACCGCACAGCAGATTACTAGTTTAATACCAACAATCGGGGGTCTGACTTGGGTCTGCTAATACGGACCCTTATATTAGGTACTATCATCGTGGGAGTGACAGCTCATCTATTTGCCATATTCTACTCATTTGTTCTATTTATAGTTTCTGTCCACAATCAAGGGGAGGAGATGATACAAAGACATGACTCACTGGGGTCACCTTAGGATGTGCCTGCCACACTGACTGCTAGCTTCCTATTTTAAGTAGCATCACCTTTCAACTCAAAAACTCAAATGAATTTACAACTCCATGTCTAGCCTACAGTATTATTTTCAGTCCCTTGCCCAAAACTTACCAGATGTATCTAATATGACTGGGAATCCACTTATACAGCTAATAATTACAAAATATTTTAATGATATTTTTTCTATATCATAAGCCCCACACTCCTCATCCAGTAAACGAGATCCTCAATAACCTAGACCAGTGGTGTTGAATCTATGGCATGTATGCTGCAGTGTCTGTTTGTATCACCGAAAGGCCTAAAAGTTTCACCATCACTGACCTAGACCCTGACTCACTTCAAGCCCCATCTCTCCTTATTCATATGTTACTGGCCACAACAAAAGACTTGCAGTTTTCTACATGCACCGTGCTGTTTGTCATCGTCTTGCCTTTATTTATCAGCTGCCCCATTTGCCGGGAATCCTTTTCCACCGCCTTTGTTACTTACATGACCCAGCAATGGTAAGAGGAAAAGTGCATGGCTCCCAAACCTCCCGATCTGACTTTGATCACTTTCATTCATGGTATCTTAATAGCTATCCATACTTCATCATTGCATTTAACATTCTGAAACTTTTCTATGCATCTTACTACTGACACTTCTGAAGGAAGTAGTGTATTCACCTTTGCATTCTTCTGTGCCTGATACACACAGGTCCTCAACACACGATTGTTGAATTAATGAATATGGGCTGAGGATGTAGCTCGGTGGCACAGCATTTGCCTGTGAGACCTAGGTTGGATCCATAATGCTACAAAATGTTAAATTTAAAAAGAATAATTAATTAATAGTCATGAAAGAGTCAGTCATAAACTGACTACATGAGGCAACCAGGAATAGTAAAATGTAATTTAATGATAACTAGAGTTACCAAGCATAGAAAACTATGAAAATTATTAATTGCATTTTTCATTTAGAATAGTTTTGATGAGCTTCACTTTATTATTCCAGAATCCTTCGTCAATGTTTATAAGACATCTCCTATGGGAAAAAAGGATCTTCAGAGAAATAAGTAAATCTAATATATTCCATCCAATAATGAAAAGATGAAGGGGGATTAAGATCCAAGTCTGAAATACCAAATGAGTATCTGTGTCTGGTTTACTGATTATCGTAGACCAGAACTAATTTTTATCATCATGGTATTATCTAGGGCTGCAGACACATGAGGTCTCTGGATGTCCCATGGCAAGTGCTTCCCAAGTTCACGAACCATGGCCCTTCAACCTTGACACAAGAAGTCTGAATAGAACAAAGCCACAATATATTTTCTAATTTCTAATTCCTTGTAATCAATTGTTCAAATGCTTTAGCATAAAAAAGGGTAGGATGTCACTCCTTTATCTCCTGCTGGTTGTATCCCTCCTCAAGTCATAATCCCTATGACAATAACCTATTGCAGAGGACATTGCTTTGATAAAGCTCTTTAACCACAATCCTTTTACATACTATTTGTAATCTGCACAGCCACACAATCATTCAGTCTTCCTTTCTTTCATGATATCTTTTCACACTTCCTGGAGCTTCCCAAACTTGTAATTCAGCTTCGCTGGCATAAAAACAAAAAAAGCCCTCTCAACTGCAGTTTAAAATCATGCCACTGTTGGCCTTAATCTCTTTCAATAGCCCTAAAATATAAATTAAGCCTCTATTCATTGTGTCCCAAAGAGATTTCTTTTCTGGGACTAGCTCTCAGTGCCCCAGGGCCTCCCCAGCAGTTCACAATAGCCATCTGGTTACTGTGCCTCCCCAGATGGGCTCCTTAGTACAAATTCCAGATAGTTTGCAAAAGGAGAGTGCAGAGACAGTTGGTAGCTAAATTTTAAATTTACAACAGGGACACATCCACATTTCCCTGTCTCTCAGCTTCACTATCACCTGCATAAGTTGTTTTGCCTTGTATGAACCGCCACATTACTTAATAAACTTTACAATGCTTTATGATTTCCCAGTGAAAAACTACTTTAAGAGCTAAAAACTAGTTGTATTAAGTGTAACTGATTCCCTGATATGTTTTCTTAAATCTGTTGCAGAACTATACAGGGATACTTCAATTATCATGAAATAATAATTTCGCATGATATGCAATGTGCCGTAAAACAGAAATAGAATAAAGAAAAGAGTATGTTGGGTATTCTACTAAGAAGTTATAAATAACCCCTATATAGGGTTTAAAACATTGCCAGGCAGTGTCCCGAGGGATTTACAGCTAGCTGATCAACATGTAGAATGCTGCTTTTGAAGATAATAGCTATTTTTCTCTCTCAGCAAAAGTACATATTTTAATTGAAATTTTGGAAAATTATAGATTGATATGCTATTGTAAAGCAAACAAACAAAAACAAAACATCAGAGATCCTGTATACAGCATACTTAGTTTCCCCCAATAGTAGCACTTTGAAATTATAATGTAATAACAGAACCATGTTACTGGAATTAATACAATCCACCGGTATTGCTCGGTTTTTCCTAACTTAACTGCGACTCACTTGCACGCTTGTGTTTCAGTTTTTTTGTTATGTGAAGATCCATGTGTCCATCGCCATTGTCAGGAAACTGGACAGTTCTATCAGCAAAAGATGGCTCCTGCCATGCTACTGGAATCACACCCACGTATGCCCTGCTATACTTCATGCATGGCAGCTACTACTGGATCCTCCATTTCTAACTTTTTTTTCATTTCAAAAATGTTATATAAATGGAATAACTAGAGCATGCCGTCTTTTACGATCAGCTCTTTTAATTGAGACTCATTCTCTAGAGAGTTATCCAAGTTGTTACATAGACTGAGAGTTCATTTCTTTTAGTTGCTGAATATTCCATTTTATGTCTTTTAAATAGTTTAATTTATTAGTATAAAGTTGTTAGTATTTCCTGTTATCTTTTTAATGACTGCAGGATCTGTCATAATAGTCTTTATTTTATTCCTGATCCTGATGATTTTTTATTCTTGATCCTGATGATTTCTGCCCTCTTGAATTTCATTTTTGTACTCCTTGAAATTCAGCAATGTTATTATTTTAAAGAGTCTGTTTTTTAACTCCAAACACACTCAAATGCCTCATCTTCGACAAAGGAGCCAAACACCCTCACTGGACAAAGATAGCCTCTTTAATAAATGGTGCAGGACAAACTGGCTTGCCACGTGCCAAAAACTAAAACTAGACACAAGTCTGTCACCATGTACTAAACTAAAATCGAAGTAGGTCAAAGATCTAAACATTAAAACAGAAACACTAAATTTACGGAGAATAGAATAGGAAGAACCCTCGAAGACATAGGGGTAGGGAAAAAATTTACGAACAGAACCCAGACTGCATGGGAAACAATACAAAGAATCAGTGCTTGGGACCATGTGCTATTAAAAAGCTTTTGCACAGCAAAAGAAATCACCAACAGAGTAGGGCAAAAACCCACAGACTGTGAAAAAAATTTTGCTAGCTATCCATCAGACAAAGGTCTAACATCTAAAATATATAAAGAATTCAAAAAAATTAAACCTCCCAAATTTAAAGACCCAATCCAAAAATGGGCAACTGAAATGCATAAACATTTTTCAGATGAAGAAATAAAAATGGCAAATAAATATATGAAAAAGTGTTCAACATCAGTAGTCATTCGAGAGATGCAAATCAAAACAACGTTAAGATTCCATCCATCTCACTCCAGAAAGAACCGCGTTTATGAAAAAATCAAGGAACAACAAATGCTGGTGGGGCTGTGAGGAAAAAGGAACTCTCCTCTACTGTTGGTGGGAATGTAGATTGGTCCAGCCACTGTGGAAATCAATATGGAGATTCCTCAAAAAACTAAAACTAGAAGTTCCATTTGATCCAGCTATTCCCCTACAGGGGTTCTTCCCAGAAGAATTAAAATCGCCATACCACAAGGATATATGCACAACTGTGTTTATAGCAACACAATTTGTAATAGCTAAGTCTTGGAAGCAGCCTAAATGCCCAACAACCAATGAATGGCTAAAGAAAATGTGTTTTTTCTATACAATGGAGTACTACACCGCCATAAAAAAGGATAAACTAGAGTCATTTGTATGTAAATGGATATTCCTTGAGAACATACTATTAACTGAAATAAATCAGACCCTCATGAGTACACATTGAATTGTTTCTCTGATATGAGAAACCATAACTGTAAATAAGGACAAAGAGGTACAATAGATATTACATAAAAGGAAGATAATATACAAAGGAGAAGAGTACTAGAAAGAGGGAAGGGGGAAAAGCAGGAAGGGAAAAAATAGAAAGAAAGGGGACAGGGAAATCATGGAGAAATGTGAATAAACCTGCTGTAAATAGGGATGGAGGGAACAGAGGGGAGGGGTGGGGAAGAGGGGGGAGAACCAAGATGTACCATGTACAGGTACAAAACAAATATGATGAATGTGATCACACATCTTCTAATCTTTTACTCTCAGCCTACTTTTCCCCTAAAATTTGAAGTGAGTTTCTTGTGAATAGCAGGTAGTTAGTTCTTTGTTGTTTGTAAATAAATGCTGGTCACTATTTATTGATTAGTATATTTAATCCATGTACATGTAAGGTATGTATTACTATGTTAGTGTTTATGTCTGCCTTTTTATTTTCTTATTTCTTATGATTTTTATCTTCTTGCTACCACTAGGTTACTTGAACTTTTTATGTTTTTTAATTTATCTTTTTTACAGTTTTTATAGTGTTTCTTCTGGGCATTACAATATACCTGAGTGACTCACAACAATTTGCTGGTAACAACATTTTACACTTTACATGAAATCAGTCTTGCTTCCATTGTATGTGCCCATATTTCTACAATTTTGTTTTCTTCTTCTTTTCTAACATGCCGAGTTTCTTTCTTACACCATTTCCAGTCTATCTGAAAAATTCTGAAGCCAACATGTAAAGTTAGATATAATAGGCACAAACTCTTTTAGTGTTCCTTCATTTGAGAATGTCTTAATTTCTATTTCTTTCCTACAGGATAGTTTTACTAAATATAAAATTCACAAATGATATTTTTATCTTTCAGGCCTTGAAAATTTTGCACTTAAAAATTTGCTCACATTTCTCAAGTCTGTGAGTAGGTGAGAAGACCTTGCGTTCTTGGAGAAAAACTTATATAAATCACCCACCTATTTATTTTGACTGAGTTCGTTCTGCCCGTTCTGCCCACACATCCCAGTGTATCTGGCCATAAGAGGAGAGTTTCCTTTCAAGGGAATAAGATGATCCAAGGCTGGATCACTTCTTGTAACCATGTTCCTGTCATCAATTTCTCCTGCCACCTCAGTGTCTCCTTGTAGGGGAGAGAAGCATCTCTTTACTCTTTCTCAGATCACTTTATCTGGTGGAAACTAGATGCCATGTCATGGGGACTCTCAAGTGATTTGGTGTAGGGATCCGCGTGGCTGGGGAAAGAGACATCTTGTTAAAATTCACCAGGGAACTGAGGCCTTCTCCCAACATGTAAGTGAGTCATTTCAGAACAGGATCTGACAGCCTTAGTCAAGTTTTCAGATACTAACAACCCAGTCAATAACTTGCCTTGATCCCAATCCTGAACCATCTAGCTAAACTGCCTTTTAATTCTTGAACCATAGAAACTACTAGATAATAAATTCTTGTTTTTTAAACTCCTGAGTTTTGGTATAATCTGTTATTCATAAACATGTAACTATTTTATGTTATACAGAATTAGTTTTCCTTGATGAAAGCCTAACATCCTTTGATGTCCACAGGTAAACGTGGCCTGCATGTAATCAATTTTGACAACATTTTGGGAAACCCCTAACTCCTTCCTTCTAACCCATTTTTCCCTGCCAATTTCAGATTATCAATAGCACAACTCCCATCTACTCTACTCCTTGATTTCTTAGTGAAATTGGGAAATTTGAATAATAGATCTAGTATACTTCTGTGTGGGCAGACTTAAATCCATCAAGATTTGTATTCCATTTTATGGATTTTCAGCGAGGACACTACATAACTGAGATGTCTATTCCCAGGACTCAGAAAATTAACTTATTCAAAAATGAAGTATTTTTATTTCCACACCTCTGAATATTTTTGTTCTGACTTTATCAAGCAATTTTTGTATTTACATGAACTAGTTGTAGTTACATAAGCTACCTTAGTATTATATTAGGAATACAGAGAATGATCTATATCTTAAAAGTCTATGTTTGATTACATCATCATATTTACTTTTAATACAGACATTTTCATCAACGTTAGCAGAAAAATTATCTGGAACAAGTAAGCCTGCTGAGTTGACTATTCAGCAAGAACTCTGCAGCGAACAATAGCTTGCTAAACCGGACAGCCTTGGGAGTGATATAATTCTGTCAGTGGTCAAACAGTCTTAGCAATTCCAATGTTATGTGCGTAGCATTCCCAAATAGAATATCGTAAGAGTAATATTAACAGCACTGCTCAAATCTGGTTTCTCTATATATTTTTATCTAATACCACATATGTTTCTTTTTTTTTTCCCAGGGTGACAAAAATATTGTAATGTGTAAGGAAGATAGATAATTCCTAGAGGGAAAATAAAATTCATGTTTTCATTCTGAAATGTATATTAATTATTTTGTTGCTATTATTTGACTTAGCCAACTATTTTGGATTTCATGTTATATCTGCTGAAGATAAATTGTTTTAACTCCAAACTTACGGGATATTTTTATTTTTAAAATGTCCTTGAAACTGCATTTCAATAAAAATGCATGAAAAGGGAAAAATTGTCCCAAATATCCAAATTATAGTTAAATATTATAAAAGTCATACATGAATGATGAATATATTTAACTTTTCAAATGTTGAAGTACTCTGTAAATTGTGGTGCAAATTAAAACTCAATATGCAAATCACTTTATTATAGATTGCTACATTAGGTAGAACTTAATAGGCAGTCAGACAGCAGCGGCCCCTTAAAGGAATCAGGGCAGAAGAGAGAACATATCAACACTCTGGCTGGAGGTGCATCAGAAGGCCAGGCTTTAAGATGCAGACTCAATGGCCAGGACTGTGTGCCTCCGTAAGAGACAAATAGCAATTTGAGATTATACTGTATTGAGCAATACCTGGTCCAGTAAGTCAAGATAATCATGAGACACGCAGGTGTGTGACCAAAACATCCAGAGCCATTCTCTCATCTCTTCCTGTCCCTTTCCCAAAAAATGCCCTTATTCTTTCTGTTAGAAGTTAAAGATAAGCTAAAGTTAATGATGCTCACCATACATACTTGCTATGTGCCTCGCTTCCCTTTGGGATCAATAATAGCTAAGTGACTACACTTGTAATCCTGTTGGTTATTGTAGTTGACTCATGTTGAATCCACCTTATGATTTTGCTCTATAAAACATTCTTGGAGAAATCGCCTCCATGGCAACCCCCTTTGGGACCTCTCGTGTCTCTCAGGAGCTTTCAATAAACCTTTCCTATTCTTAACCTCCTTTGCCCTTGAAATTCATTTTCCAATATTCTGGAGACACAAACTAGGCACCTCTGACATCTAGCATGACATTGGGAGTTATGTATTTTCCCTGTCAGAACCTCACATGTTTTCATGCATGATACAACAAATAAAGACTGTGTTGTGACAAAACTAATAACTCACTGCATTTTGAGAAAAGTTCTGAAAAGATTATTCGAATATTATTTCAGCATTAAGTTAGAATAAACTGCAACAAGAATTCTAAGTGTAAAGACACAGTGACAAGTATTAATTGCTAAAAAGAAGCATTGTGACATTTTAAAATTAAGATTAACAATTTCGCCATCACTTCAATCACCTTTGACACCCGAGGCTGAGCGGCATCCCTCGTGTTGCCCAGTTATGACAATACCAGCTCCTGTCTTATTCTGAGAGCGGACATTTCAAAGAGCTGACAACTGATCCTCAGGAATCCAAAAGGAAATATCAAGTAGGTGTTACATATCCACATGTGAGGCTCCCAGGCAGACCCGGGGAAGTTTAAGGCTCAATATTGCTGGAAATTCACTTAATGCACTCTGTCCTTCTCCCCAGTGTCTACACAGGAATGATTTAGGGATGCAGGCTGCCATGTCTTGATTTAGAACTAAGATCTTAATCACAATAAAGCCCTCGCCTTGGCAGACCTTTCCTGTTATCTTCACAGAGACTTCAGAACAGCAGACACTCAGTTCCTCACCACTCACACAGAGCTGGCTTATGGTTTTTCTGGTCAGCCATTCTCTTTTTGGAATTTGCATTTGGACCAATTGGAGATAAGATCTCGTGCTTTGGGGGGCAGGTGTTAAGAGACCCAACAAAAAGTAGAGCTGTGGAGGGCTGTGGAGTTGTGTAGGGTGAAGCAATCAATTTTACTGCAGTACACTGTTTCTCCTGCTCCTAACAGCTGCTCAGAGGATAGTGGGGGAAACTACCCCACTGAGCAGCTTTGAGTCAGAGGATGGAAAATCCACCTCATTTCCAGGCTGAAGGGTCCCACATTAAAAGACCATAAAGCTCAAGTCATTTAAACAGTAGCTCCAGGGGCACATTAACTTTCCCTCTCACTACCGTCTGTTAATACAGATCTCAAAGACAAGCTGCTTGCCATTTCATCATTCAATACAACACAGCAGGTTTTGAAATTTGTTTTACTGCCTTACACACTTGTGCCTACTGATGCGCGCACGTACACACACACACACAAACACACATACACACATTTAATTAATTGAAAAAATAGACATGGCATCACTTAATACATGCGGAAGCCATTGTCAATATAAAGCTAACTCTGGCAATTTGAAACTCTCATCCTTCTAGTACTGAAATGGACATTTCATCATTTATGTTATGAAAAAACCATTATATTGCCATACTTATCATATGAATTTTTTGAGGCTTTACATTTTCTAGATTGTTAATTTTGGATGATTTCTGACCTAGACAAATGCCTGAGAAGAGTAAATTTGGAATATAAATTGGTCTCTGAAAAGTCTGCTGAGTTAGATGGCTGGCTGCAGGTGGACTTGTGTGCTACAGTTTTCAGACAGGTTTGAACTGACGTGCAAACAGACTCTTCTGCTGCTGTCAGCCGGATAGTCTCTCAGGAGATCCCTTGAGAGACGCAGCTTATGGGTGCCACACGGTAACTGTAAACTACTTGAGAAAAGAGGAAAGAGTGGGATTTGGAAATATGTCTGGCAGTTCAAGGATCTGGTTTGAATGCCAAGTAGCAGCTGAGACAACTGGTAATAACTTTAAATTCCCAAAGGGAAAAGGATTTTTAAAAAAGACAGCTAGGTTCTTGTCTACTTTTTGGAGACTAGATAATGTGATGTTTCTCAACAAGATCATGATTGTGAAGTTTTAAAAATAATATAAAAAATATTTCATATCCAGAGCAAATTGAGAGATTGGAAGACTGGATTTATAATCATGTGCATCTATTTAAATGGAATTATATAAATCTGAATATGTAATGTGCAGTCTGTTAAAATTATATGCAAATGATAACATTAGGTATAAAATATCTGGATTATTGGATTCAATTATCATAATACCTCATGTAGTATAGACATTAATGTAGGCACATTTCATATCAGTTTGCCTTCAAGGGTGCCCACAATATAAAAGTAATAATATTATTTTATTTTAAACAATCATTGTTTTTTATTAAATTATTGAAGGTGACCCATTAGATATTCAAATAGAAAATAGAAGATCAATAAAATAATTCATCAACTACTTGAAATATAGGATTGAGTGATGATTATAACCAATAAGAGATTATATAATAGCACTCATTGATTTTTTTTTAATTAAGAAAATTTAATGTTAGGAATTATCTTTTAAAATTTAAGTTCTGATAGTTTTAGGAATGTATGTGGTACACGGAGGTGGATTTTTTTCTGACATGTTCTTTATTTTGCTTTGTTTTGTTTTGGCCCAGCTCATTTGTCTAATGGGAGGTGAACAATTTGCCTGGACAAAATTTTATTAATCTCATTGTGAAGCAAATCAAGAAATTTGTTTAATATATATGCTAGTTTCTAACTTCAAGACAGCAATTAGGACTCCTAGCAGATGCTACTTCAGTTTTAAAACAAAAATCATCTTTTAGCTAAAGTCAGATCCTCATATATAGGGCACTTCTCATGAAGAAAAAAATTCTGTGTGAGATCTTTGGTGTGAATAACACCAAAGAACTTGCCACTGATTGGACTTAGGAGACCATGAAGGCAAGACAGAATTCATTCATCTACTCTGGCCATCTGCCTTTGTCTTTACTTCTTTTATATCTGCTGTCTCTGATTCCCACAGCTCATCAGCTATGCAACAGCTGTTGGACCGTCTTCCTGAAGATGCTTAAGTCTCGAGCCTGAAACGTCACAGAAAAGGAAATACTAATTTGTTAGTGTCATCACCCTTCAGTCATCCTGTAACTCAGTCATGGAGCAAACCCAAAGTGATTTGTAAACACACTAGCCTACAGAAGGGGATCCCCATTTCACACCTTTCGTTCCATCTAAGGAGAGAGCAGTGTCCAGATGCTTGTGCAATTCTTACTTTAACCCCACACATTTTGAAAATTACAAAGGGCAAGGGGTAGTATGGAAAAAAATATTGGGTAGGTATGATGCTTACCATATGTACTAGATTTCAAGTAATTTTCATCAAGCATTAAAATATTTCAAAAATTTCAACATTTTGGCCTCAAAAAAATGCCTATTACATATTAACTCTTATACCCTAAAAGCCATATGTTTTCCATTCCATTTGTTTATTAGCTTAGAAAATTCATCCAATAGAGTTTAGTAGAAAACCTGCAACAGTGGAGCACATTGTGAAAAGTCCCTCCGTACAAATTAGCACAATTATTTAGGCTTACATGGCACATGAACATTATCTGCACACAGCAGGAGTTTAGCCAGGGCTGATTTTTCTCCCACTTAGTTCAAAGATAAATTTCATATAGTTAATGTCATTCTATAATCCTGAAAAATATAGGATCCAGAACTTTAAAGATCCATGTTCATTACAAAGGAAAATTGTGAAATAACCAGCATATAAAACATTTTATCAGAAATAATAATCCTACATACAATGACACAGAAAAATAAAGAAGCCACCTATGAGACACAACTTTAAAGTACCCAGAATTTATGTAATCCCAAGAATTATTTCAGGCTTTATTCTGCACCAGAAATATCTACCACTATGCTCATTTCCATTATTAAGTAGTTTGCATTTTTAAGGATCTTTGGATAAACAGAAACATTGTATACAATGTGTGGCAGTTTATCATCTGAACCTTGCTTATTTCAGTTTATAAAATTAGATATTTTTTAGCTTTCCACCATAGGTGAGGAATATATAAATGTATTACAGGATGAGTAATTTTAAAATTAAGAGTATGCAGTTTTACTATGGATCTAAAAGCATCATATATGTAGAAATTGTGTATATAACTGGAAAAATAGAGGGAGATCTTCCAGGCATCTGGAAGAACAGGCTTATGAGCACACTGGGTTACTGCGCAAGATTATTCAGAACAAGGAACAACTACAAAAACAAAGTTTGTTTTTATGTCATTGTTAAGAGCTGAATTGTGTGTCTCAAAATATTATGTTGAAATCCTAACCCCTAGTACCTCTCTATGTGAATCTATTTGAAAATGGGACCTTTAAAGATGTAATCAAGGCAAAATGAGGTCATATGTGTGAACCCTGCTCCATTAAGACCGGAATATTATAAAAAGAAAAGATTAGGAAAAAAAACATATGGAGAAAAGAGCACATGAAGGCACCAGAGAATGACCACATATCTGCAGGCTGCAGAGAAAGACTTCAAAAGAAACAAGACTGTTGACCATTTGAGCTCACATTCTAGCCTCAGAGTTATTACAACACGTGTCTGTTTTTTAAGTCACCCAGCTTTTGTTACTACACCTCTAGCAAAGTAATATACTCATTTTGTTTCAACATGTTAGCCATATTGGAAAGCCACTCTTAAGGCCCACTGAAATATGATAAAATTTATGATTTCAAGCATAATTTAGTGCAGTTCAACAAGATCCAAAAATTACACTCAAAATGGAAAGACATCCCCTAATCCTGTATGGGCAGAACTAATATTTTAAAATGGTCATACTACCAAAACTGAGAAACAGATTTAATGCAATCCCAATCAAAATATCAACAGAATTCCTCCCAGAGCTAGAAAAAAAAAAAAGTCTTAAATTTTTTATGGAACTAGAGGAGACCCAGAACAGCAAAAGTCATCCTGGAGACAAAACTAAAGCCACATGTATCACAACCTGGGATTGAAAGTTATACGACAAAGCTACAGAGATAAAACAGCATGGTACTGACACAAAAGTAGATGTACGAATCAATAGAACAGAATAGAGAATGCAAGAATGAATTATGATTACTTTTAAAACCTACAGCAGTATAACATTTATCACAGAGTTCATCAAACTAAGCTTATAAAAGTACAATTTGAGTAAATAATTTAAATGTACAAATGAGGATAGTCTGCAGAATAATCAATTCCACACCACTGAATGATACATTAAAAGTTTTTATCTTTCTAATTTTTCTTCAACTACTTTTACTGTTTATGTTTGTCATAACTAAAGAAAGAACTGACAAATAATTGTATTGAAGTGTAAATGAATATTTCACTGATAATTCCATAAAATATGACAGTATTACTGGAAAGTCACTATGAAAGCCATGACAGAAATAAAGAGGAAAAGGATGAACATACTTTTGGGGGGTTAATTTAATGTGAAATAGGATTTAAAAAATAACAATATAATTAAGTAACTTTTCATACTAGCCAAATGCTTTTCCTAGGTGTTCCCAAGGAAAAGAGATACGAAAGTAACCAGCCAATCCTAGGAGGGAAGAATGATCTCATGTGCTTATCCCAAAGCCCATTTCTCTATGATGCTGGTTTTCAAGTCTCTGACAGGCAACTTTATGTTTATTATTCTTACTTTGTTTGTAATTTAATACTGAGATTTTTGTTTTCATTTTTAACCTTTCACTGTCAATACAATCCCTTGCTGAACAGAGTAATAAATAACACTGTATAACTGGATATTTTCCATATCACTAAGCGATTGAATAGCATGTACTACTTTATGGAATAGGTCATTTAGAAAGGTAAGAAGACACTCCAACCCAACATAATTAGAAGAAAAACAGAGGGAAGAACAAATGCTGAATGTTTTACATAAGCATTACAGCTCATCTGTATTTCTCATGAAATTACTGTATAAGGCCAAAACTTAAAGAGAAAAAGTGATTATGATTCTGATGCTACCCAGAAAATCAGGATGATGCAAAAACATATGTAGCTCTAACAATTAACTTTATCGAACATCTTAATATGTCTTAGATATTCTCTTGCTTTTTTTCAGGGTACCATTATTCAAAAGCCTATTACATACCTGGAAGTATGTTACATAGATACCTCTGAAACACAAACTTCAACCCTCAAAGCAAGAGCATCACATAGACATCGTTATTTTCTTTTCTAGTAGATAGAAGAAAGATCATTATTTTTAGGAATTCTGAATGTCTTTTCTTCTTCCAGGGAACCATTTTTGCTTCCTCATGAGATCCATCTATTAATTTCTCCCCAGACTCATCAGACCCAGCTCTCTTTGGAAAATACTTTAGAATGTTAAAGTCTGTCTCACTTTTGACAAATAATAAAGTTTAATTTTATGACCCACTAATTTGTTCACTACATGGCTCTAAATCATACGCAGCTACACCCTGTGTGTGCAGATTTCACTCAAAGCCATATCTCTCAGTAAGGAGAGACACAGCTCAACAAGGCCCAGCACAGATGCTGCTCCTGGCGAGGAGTGGGAGACCGACCTGGGAGCGCTGACATTTCCCTGAAGATGACACTCTTTCCAGGAATAACTATAATTTTTATTCGCAAACATGTTTTTCATGGCCTTATCGTGTCAAGTATCTTTTTAAAAAAGCATTTTATATCTTTAAGAAGTCAACTAAATAACACACTAGATTACTTCCTTAGAAATCTTTCTTGATCATTTTAATAATGTATTTTGAAATTGCTCATCCAACTCTTACCTTTTTTTTTCCTCTTAGCAATAATACTTCTGTCAAGAGGGATTTCTTGGTTGCAAAACATTAGTCTTTCATATTTATTTTATAACTTACTAGGATTAAAATACTGTTAAGTTATTTATTGAAATTTCACGATGAATTGCAAAAAATAATTTCTAAAGTGCCTCATAAAACTAGTGTCGAGAAGCTGATAAAGTCAACATCTATAAAATCTGATTGATGAGGATAAAACTCATATTCTACTAAGTATATATTTAAATTTGCCTGTTGTAGCTATGAAACTATGCTTAAAAACCTTCAAGTCTCAGAAAACTTTGTATTGTTATCACTATTTTCACATTTCAAATGTTTCCCTTAATCCTTTTTAATATGATATAGAATTCAATGAATTCATGTACTAAGACTGAGGGAAATAATAGCAAGGTGGCTTTATTTGATCGCCATAATTCCACCGTACTAGAGAGGTAACTAAGAGAATTGGTGACCGCTCATGAAAATTAGGCTACATGAAAATCTCAAGATAACAAGGGTCAGTCATTCTACTTAAAGCTTAAAGCTGACCAAGATGCCAAATAATAACCACAAGATGAATTTATCCTGCTCTTGGCCTAACTACAAGGTCTGCTAGACACTAAATACAGCATGTACATATAGGTACATATATACCAAATTTAAAGGTGTATGTCCACAATATTTAATTAGGTGTTAAAAGATTTGATTCATTAAGATAGGGTAATGTAATTTAGCAGAATGTTACCACATTTTGGCCTATTTGCTTCCTTGGAAATAATCCAAATAGAACTTTGAAACAAATCCCTTTACAAATGATCAAATAAAAGAAAATTGCCAATTTTAACAATTTATGACTCTGTTAATGATAATATATCATACAGAATACTACACTAAGAAACAATTCTCAATTTTTAGATTGAAAAAGAAAGACACAAGTTAAATATTTCCCTTTCCATCAAAGTGCCATGAACTTGAAAGGATTTGCAAAGTGGAAACAGGTGTAGTCAACTGTTGGAGTACTTTTAAAATTGTTTGACACTTTATAATAGTGTGATCCAAAACTGAAACTTGACATTACTGTAAGTATTGGAAGATCATAAATCACTTTAGACAGCAACACTGTGGCCTTGCTCTTTTTATACTGGAAGTATTTTGTAACTTGTAATACATAATAATTATATTATCATGTATTAGGAAAACAAAAATAATATTAAGTTTAAATAATAAAATGAAAATTTAACTTTTTTCATATTATATATATGTTTTATATATATATATATATTTTCCATACTGTTTCTTGTATGCTCAATACATTGTAATTCCACCCAATGGAATAGCAACTAAGTTCTTGTACAGCAAGTAAAGTTTTTATTTTCTGCTTTGGTATACTTAGGTATTTTGTTGAATGCTAGACAATTTTTGAATAATGATTTAAAGTGGACTGCACAGGCATTCACATTTATAGTTGATTTAATTGATGCGTAATGGAAATTACAAAGAAACTGAAGCTGTTTAAAACAGATATTTTCATGTTAACTACATTTTTGTAACTAAGAAAGGACAATTTCACACAAATGCTAAGAATTTCAGTTTTTACAATGGCTTTCTTTCTTGAAGATCTTAAATTTTTTTCATAGGAACAAATTTATAACAACTTTACTTCAGAGTATCTCACAGTGACACTGTGAGTATAAAACAGTTCAGGTCAGGAAAACATTACACAGAATACTGATTCCTTCCTTTGCTTTGTACACTGACGTCCTTACTCAAGTACAACCTTTCAAAAATCATCAGTCTTGCCAAATACCTTCTTATAAGGCTTAAAAGCAGGTAGTATCGGCATTCAGCATAAGTGACAAGAATAAATTAAAGCCATTCCTTTCAATCGAAAGTAGAAAATTTAACATGAGCCAAAAATATTTAAATATTTAATCATTAATCATGAAT
The DNA here is from genome assembly GCA_004026905.1 of Hystrix cristata. NCBI lineage: Eukaryota > Metazoa > Chordata > Mammalia > Rodentia > Hystricidae > Hystrix > Hystrix cristata. The sequence continues at coordinate 224,607 of PVJO010000344.1, forward strand.
TCAGCAATTTGCCTTAGGTAAACACAAAAGGCATCTTTGAAAGCTTTACTCATGACATACATATTATAGCCAGTTTTCAAAGAAATAGTGTGATGTTAACAGTAACTTTTTCTGTATGTCCGTATTCACCTGTTTGAGTTTTTCCTCTGTCTGGTCCCAAGAGATTTACTGCTGGATGTCTGCTCAATTCCTTCATTTTTTTTTTAATTTTTCCTTCCACTTCAGTTAGATAAGCATATTATGCTAAGAATAAAAGTCACTTAGCCCCAAACTATGTTTCTTAACACTTAATGATATTAACAATATATGCTATGATTTGGTCTTTTTCTATTTTCTAAAGAATTCCTTACATTACTAAATCTTCATGATCTGAACACATTTTATGGATTGACATTACTCGGTCTCTAACAGGAAAATATATAGAGTACAGTCCTTTCAAAATGTATACAATAACAGCTGGGATTTATAACAACAAATGAAGGGGAAGATGAAGGAAATGTATAAATCATAAACTTCAAGAAAAGCATAAATCTTTAGAAAGTCTTATCATAACTCAGACAGAATGTTATCCTTTCAAAATCCGCCAGATCACGCCAGACATTATACCCAGTTTTAAAAGCCAGGTGCTTTGAAGTCCTTATCTTTGAAGTCCTCTTGGCACTGGAGTTTTGGTCACTCCTCAGATCACAACGACTGACACATCGGTTCTATGTTTCCCTATTATTTCCTTGTATCAGCCATTGTGTCATCTTCTCTTCAAGAAAAAAATCCATCATTCTGTTCTTTCATAAATAATCTGAAGTTTTAAATACTTGCACCTATGAAATTTGAAATCATTAAAGATAATAAACTGGGCCTGGTAGATTAAAAAAAAAAAAAGACAACTTTTTGCAAAATACTGTCCCCTTCAAACCTACACTTTCTACTGAGGTTTTTGTTTGTTTCTTTGTTTTTTCTGAAGGAGAGATTTTGATTAAAATGTGTGTCCTTTCTAGTGCCCTCATATTCATCTATTTTTTCTATCATTCAGAAATTGACTCAGATGTCTACTAAACACCAAGTGCAAATCTAGGTACTGAAATACATCAGTAATCAAACTATGGGTTTCTAAAGAGTTTACATTTTGGCTGGGGTAAGTATTAAATGTGATTAGTTCTATGTAGATAAAGTGAAAACAATCAATGATGGCCAAATAGGTCAAAAGGTCCAGCTTGGGTGTGCAAGACAATACACAAGGCAGTAGGGCGTGTGCAGGACTCAGTATGAGTACGATGATCAGGCTAATCATCATTAAAATGGTGAAATTTAGACAAGGAGGAGAATTAGCCTATTTAATATCTGAAAGGAGGACATTTTAGAAAACAGAGCAAAAAAGTTAAAAGAGAAACATGTCTATTATGTTCAAGTTGCACCACAGAAGCCAGTGTACAAAAGGTAACTGAGGGTGTGTGAAATTTCAAAAAGAAGAGAGCAGAACATGACAGGCCATGTTGGTCCTTTTCTGGAGTTGGGCTTCTAATTTGAATGAAAAGAAGATTTTAAAAAATCTGACTTATGTTTCATGAGGATAAGTCAGTATCCAGACAAGAGACAGGAGAAGGAAGAAGGAGTTAACAGAGAAGGGAGTTAACAGAGAAGGATATGTTTTAAAGATAAAGACACAGTCATTTGATATAGAGATGAAAAATCTGAATGTAAAATAAAAAAGGAGGCGTCTTACTTTCTTGTATCTGGAACAAAATACTTAATACTCACTACTTACAAGAGGGGAGATTTGTTTTGGCCGACAGATTTAGAGGTTTCAGTCCACGGCTGCAAGGCAGGAACAGCATAGCACAGGGGCATGGCGGACAAAAAGCTGTTCATATCATCGTGGTGAGAAGGCAGAAAGTGAAGGGAGAGCCAGGGAGCAGGATATACCCTTTCACATCAGGCTCCCAGTGACCTGCCTCCAGCCGAGGCCCACCTCCTGGGAGCAAGCCAGCTCCAGAGCCCCCACAATGCAGTCACCTGCTAAGCACATGAGGCTTCGGGGCACACACTGGATCTAAACTATAATAGGAGGTAACAACTGCTCTAAGACATTCAGCTTAAACAAGCAGAATAGCAGTAAAGCAAATTTCCAAGAGAAGGTAAGAAGTTACAGAACAGTTTGAAACACCTTGTACTGTGAGTATCTATTAGGCAGTCAAATGGAGATGCAAAGTTAGTAAGCAGATATGGTAGTCTTCAGTTTGGGAGCACCATTAAAGTACAGTTTAAAGTTATAAGACTGGATGAGATTATTATTGGGCTGCAGCTAAAAAAAAAAAAAAGAAAGAAAGAAAGATGATGAAATAAGGGCTTTAGGCCTGAGCTTTTGGCATACGCCATTGCTGATGGGTTAGTATGTGGAATCATCTAGACATGAGTGCAGCCATATTGAGTCATAACCAGAATGATTATCCCAAAATAACTCTAGTCAGTTTTTCCTGCAAAGTTCCCCAGTAAACTACATAAGACAAAACCATTAGTGTGGCATTTGGAGCTTTACAACTAGACACTGGTAGCAGGAATGTGCCTGACTCTTTGGAATTAGCATGAAGTAAATTAGGTACATTCTGTCTTAGATAAGGTCACCTTTGTCCTAACCAATATACATGCCCCCCTTCTGACCCAAATTGTGGGGATCCACTTGGCTTTGCTGCCACCGAGGAGCATGTTTCTATTAGAAGTTCCATTCTAAAGTGCGTTCTGCATTACTGAATCCATCCACTTCTTTTTCATTGATCTCCCAAGCTGTGATCCCATTCCCTGGACCCGGCTGCTCATAAACATTCAAGTAAAGGAGAAGGAACCAGCTAAAAGAAATAAGAATGAGTAACCAGTAAGTAAGGAAGAAAGTCAACCAAACATAGTCCCGGAAATAAAATTTTAAAAGACAAGTAAAGAAGAGAGAAATTAAATATATCAAATGCTGCTGATAGATTCAGTATTTCCAATAAAAATTACATTTGTACTGAAAACTGGTAACTAGATTATTAACTGGAAAATTTTTTAAATAAAATAATCTATCAGAAATGTTAAAATTACTTGAAGCATTATTCTTCTGTCTTTTGAAATGCTGATTTTAAATGATCATTCCATGTGTATGGCAATTTCTCAATTGTGTTTCAGCAGCCAAAATTTCTATGATATTGGTATCTACTGAATATCAGTCTACAACTTTTGGCGTCCTCCAAATGCTTTTTCGTTTTGACTAGAAAAAAAATTGGAGTAAAAATAACTACAAACTTCTTAGCTCATGCTTCATTCCCTGAAACCTTAGAGGCTGTTCCAACATATGCTGTATAGCATATTTATGGCTGTGACTGACTCTAGAAAGCTGACTGTATTTAATCCCCTGGTTATTACCTTTGAGAATAGTACACAAGTGCATATTTTGAATTTTTCCCCTAATACTGAAGCTAAAAAGACCATAACAAAACTTTGACACAATGAAAAATGTCTGCCAAATGCCAATCAATCATATTTCAAAGTGGTCTTTTGGGGAAGTTACAGATGAAAACTCTTTCTAAATGCTTTCCAAATATTAATATCAAACCTGTTTTTATGACCCTAATGTCATTCCTCACCATTTTAGAGTATGAATTCATACTTGGCACACAACCTTCAATGAGTCTGTCCACCTGACCCAGGTTACCCAGACAGTGTCTTACCCATTTAGGGAACATAACATAACTGGATTTAGCAGTAGTTCCTCTACATTTTATCATAAAATATTCTCCATCCTAATTATTTAAAATTCTTCTTTAAAAGAGCAAAACCATGAGTTTTGAAACCATGAGTTTTACCAAAAAAAATTTAATTTTTAGTAGAAGAGTGTAAAATTCATGGATATTATATGAAACAGTTATACTTTAAATAAGAAGTTTTAATTTCATTTGTTAAATATGATGCAATAAAGCACTGCCAAAAATGCTTGGTATACGTAATGCAATCAATTGTCAAACAATGCTTTAAGTCCAATTTTAATGCCTATTTTATTGGTAATCAATAATCTTCTCCAAGTCAAAAATAATAGATGTAAGTGAATACTGCCCCATGGAAAGACATTGTGATATTTGTAGCCCCAGAACATAAATTTCAGTGCTGAACTTTATATTTAATATTTGTGTCATCTTAGAAGTTCAGTTAGCCATTTAAGAGCCCTATCTTTAAAATTAATAATGTTATGTTTATGTCCCTTATATTTGAAAAATACATAATACAGAATGCAAAACAATAATAGTAAAAGAAAAAAATCTAAACATTTCTGAAAAATTTAGGTAAAATATTAAATTCTCTACCCTCCAAAATTGCTAGTTGTGTTAGCAGTCGCCCACGAAACAAAACCAATCATGTGTGTTTAAACCTGGAGCTTTATTTTAAGAAACTGGCTCACAAGACCATGGAAGGTAGCAAGTCCAAAATCTGCAGGGCAGGCCAGCAGCAAAGAGATTCAGGGAAATGTTAATGTGGTACTCTTGAGTCATAAGAGAATTCAGAGGAAGAATTTCTTCCTTTTGGGGGAATACTCTCTTTATTTCTTAAGGCCTTCAGTGGATTGGATGGGGTCTCGTCAGTTATGAAAAGTAACAGTGTTACTCAAAGTCTATGGATTTAAGTGTTAACTGCATTTTAAAAAAAAAATACTTTCGGGGTTGGGATTTAGCTCAGTGGTAAAGCACTTGCCTAGTAAACGAAAGGCCCTAAATTCGATCCCCAGCACCACCCTCCCCACACCAAAAAAATACCTTCACAGTGTAGGGGCAGCGGGAACATTAGGCAGGGCTAGAATGGGAAGCTCCCCAGAGAAGAGAGATAGGACACCTTATTAAGAGCAAAAGCACGTTGCAGCAGCTCCTGTGGTTAACGCTGCCAGCGAGGATGACACCCTATAGCCACTTTTAGTTCACACTGCCAGCGACAATGACAGCCTGTGGTCACATTTTCTCTCTACGCTACACTTCGCGATACTGCCCTTACAGAAGTTAGAAAGAAGAAAGTTTGACCCCAGACCCTAGTGGAAAGCCCCCAGAGACCCTTCCCCATGTTCCCTAGTAACAAGCCAATTGACCAGTCAAGTAATGACACACTCAGCTGAGAAAGTCAGGGTGGGCCCCCAGTCAAGACCTATGAAAGCTGTGTAAGGGGCCTGTGCCCGACGGTGGCCCAGTTTCGGGCGCCCCTGCTGCTCTCACTGAGAGAAAGCAGCTTTGTACTTGCTTTTGTTTTACTGAAAGTTACTTTCGCTTTGGTACTTCGGTTTCAATCTGACTCTCCATCAATCTTCTGGGTTGGAGCGGGAGTCAGGCCCGGGCTAGGCACCACCTTGGTGCCCGGCACTCCCAAGGTGGGGGGGCTGCCATAGGCTCCTGGGGGTCATGTCAGCCATAGGTACAGACTAGGAGACAGAAGACAGTATAGCAGAAGAAGAGACCACAAACATTTAGACCATTTCTTCATATGACTTATTTGTGCTTTGGGGGATTGCTTGATCCCAATACTAAATATATTACTTGCATCTGATGATGGAATAGTGCTGTGTGCTTAACTTTGTGGATTAGTACATCAGACAATACCCAGTTCATGATGGGCAACTCAGGTCACATGGTAAATTGATGGCCTACGGGTAAGGGATTGGTCTGTACTAAGACCGCTTGGCAAGCAAAAGCAGTTTTTCAAAAGGAGAGCAGTTATTTTCTGTAGAGAATGCCAAGACTTTGATCCAAAATCTGAATGGTCTGTATTATGACTCATTTATAAGTGCCTGTCAAAGGCTCCAAAATCTTTATCTTCCTCTAATACTTTAAGCAGCGTGAAGGATAATGTGGGTGAAGAGGCAGAGTAGCTACCGTGGCAGCCTCTATCTGTTGTATAGCCTTCTCTTGTTCTGGGGTCTACTCAAAACTAGCAGCTTTTCAATTATCCAGTAAATGGGCTAAAGTGGCACATCCAAATGAGGAATATGTTGCCTTCAAGTCCTAAGGAGGCCCTCTAGACATTGTGCTCCTTTCCTGTTAATAAGGGGAGCCTGATTCAACAACTGGACTTCCACATTAGAAAGGACAGGTAGCTATATCCTCACCACTGGGTCCCTTGAAATTCAATTGAGGTAGAAGGCCCCGAACTTTTGTTGAATTTATAAGACAACTTCTGAAGTGAAGCTGTCTTATACGTAAGTCTAGAATAGTTACTTTTTGCCTACTACTTTGAAGACTAATGTCATCAGTTAATGGACCCGTGTGATAGCTTGTAGAATGAAAGGAAATCAAGCTCCTAAACCTAGATGGTGGGTATATCCCTTAGGTAGGTCAAGGAAGATATATTTATTATTGGCCTTACCAACTAAAAGCAAACTACTTCTAGTGGCCCTTACAAAGAGAGAGGGAAACAATTTGCCAAATCAGTAACTGCACGTCAACAACCAGCATATTTGTTAGTTTATTCAAGCAAGAAACCCTATCTGGTATAGCAGCAGCAAATGGAATCATTGTCTTATGAATCTCATAAAAATCTACTGTCATTCAAGACCTGTCTTCTGCATGAACCAAACTGGCAAATTGAATGGGGATACAATGAGAATCACCAACAGTGCCTCTCTCATGTCCTTGATGATGGCACTAACTGTGTGATACTGCTTTTGACTTACTATTTTCATAGGTAGAAATAGGTCCATTTGCCTTCATTTGGACTTTCCTACCATAAAAGTTCCTATGTTGTAGGTCAGGTAGTCAGTGTGTGGCTTTTACTAGTTGTTGACTATGTCTATTCCAATTATGCTTTCTGAGGCAAGGTAATTAACCACAGAATGGGTCTGGAGATCCAGTAGACCTGCTGTGAAATTGCTGTGAGCTAAAACATGACTTCTCTATGCCCCTACTCTGAATGGTGTACCATCTTGGCATTTTGAGTCTCCGGGAAAAAGCATCAGTTCACAGTTAATATCCAATACTACTTGAAAATTCCGGTTATTTTCTTTTCCCTGATGTATAGTCATACTGATCAAAAGCCATCGATTGCTTTGAGGAATATTGGGAGAGTGATTAACAGTATGAGTTTCTGGCAACATAACCAGGTCTTTACTCAAGAGTAATCGGGCTTCCCTTTACTTGAAGGATTTGGGGTCTGTAAAGTGGTTGGTTGTAGGAATTAACTGTTTCTATGACTAAAGTCAGACTTTTTATTCACTTGAATCACTGTATATACATACCAAGGAAAAATTTTGTAGAATTCAAATCTATTTCACTTCTGGAAACACCATGATCAACCAGCCAAATTCTCATACCAGTATCTCTCTGAATAAAACTATTCCAACTACTGCTTTGCTTCTGCTATCCATGATAATAACCGCATCCACTTTGTCTTTGGAGAATTAGAGTTACACTTAGCTATCGCCACCTTAAGATCAAATAATTTCAATTGCATTTAGGTTTCCCAATTCAGCGATGAAAGTTGCCGCTGTAATTTTTGACCTACAAACAACAGTGATTATGGAACTCTTTAGTGAGGCTGAAGTTCTGCTCAAAAATTTATTTCTTATAGTTATGGTAACAAGTATGTCCTTCAGACTCTCCTGAGATGGGTGAAGAGGTCTTAGATGTTAAGTCCTATTTAACGTTCCAATCTCCTTAAGGATCTCCTCCTCTACTGTACCTGAAAACAAGGCATCTCTACCCATTTAGCGGATATATTTTTGCTCTGTATTTCCTCTAACCAACCAACCAAGGTGTCAAGAGCTCTTCTAATCCCATATCTAAAAGAAGCAACATTATATTTAGAAATATCTGCTTGATGGACTCATACCAATAAATTTGGCCCAGTCCAATTTTATCTTCCTTCCACCAGTATCTCGCATCTTCAATATCCATTCCCAAACATATTCTTTGTATTTCTCTCCATAAAAATTGAGAAAGTCGTATATTTTTCAGTGCAACACTATCGTCACAATCTCCCCCATGATAATGTATCTTACCTCTCTTAGTCCATATGGACTGGTATAACCAAATGTCTTAGAATTGCTGACATAATAATTGAGATTTATTTCTTACAGTTCCAGAGGCTTCAGAATCCAAGTTGAATATAGCTGTAAATTTGGTGTGTGCTAAGGAATTGCTTCCTGGCTCACAAAATGGTGCATGTTCATGGAATCCGCACATAGGGGCAGGGGCAAAGTAATTCTAGAACCAATTTCTAAGGGCATTAATCTCATTCTTCAGGACTCTAATCCCATGACTCAATCACCTTTCAAATGTTCTTCCTGCTAATACCACCACATCAGGACTCTGTTTCAATACAATTTTAAGAAGGCACAAATCTACAAACCTTTCCAGAGCCTTCTGGGAGTCTAATTATATATCTAGAGACAAAAAGCAATTGTAGGGATGCCCAGAGGTAAATCAGCAGTGCCTTACACTATAATGTAGCAAAGTTGATACATAAAGTTAAACATCATATTAACCAGTATTTACTTTTCTTCTGTCTTCTTTTTGGTAGTGGGGGGGCTTGTTTTTATGCAAAATAATCTGTATTTTCTTAAGAACTAGGAAAAGCCCAGCTAAAATAATTTTATCTCCCAGCCCTCTTCTATTTATGGTCAATGAGATCTCAGTAGAAATCTCTGATTATACGAATTCCAGGAAAGATCTTTAAGTGTGTAGAATTAGTTAACACGGTACTTTGTGACTCTTCCTTTCACTTCACTCATGTCAGGCATGCAGAAACTCTGTGTGTGGGAAGTGAAAGGGAGGAGGGGGAACTATCCTCTGAAATACACAATGACAACACTGAGAATGAATGCCTTACACAAAAGACAGCAAAGCAGAAAAATAGAAGGTGTGTGGATTCCTGAGATCAAAGTGGGGCTACAGTTCCATCCATAGACTGTCAATTTATGGCATTCTTCAATGTGAAAAATCAAATCATTTGATTAACATCTCTAATAAGGTCTCCTAATAAACATTTAACTTATACTAGAAACTTCACTCCTTCTTTGACAGCCTTAATAGTTTATTATTTCAGTACTGGTCAGATAACTCTTTCCCTTCTCTTGAAGGAATAATTACCTTATAATTAGAGTTTAGTGTAGATGCAGATAATTTTTTTAAATTTTTCTTCAAATGATTGTGAAGAGTAGTTGTAAAAATACAAATCTCCCACTGTCAAAGAAATATCTTGTGAACACTTATTTAAAAATAAAAATATCTATAAAAGAAACAGTAATTAACTGATGTTTGTTTGGTTTTACTTCTGCATGATTAAATCAGGCCTAAGATTCAAGTACTCTTGATATGCAAATCAGTAGTATAGCCATTATTCTAATTTCATAAGAATTGAAGTTATTTAGGGTCTTGTATTTATTAGACAAGAACCAGATTACTAGATCAAAAGAATGAAGGAGCAAAAGAGAACAGAAAGAAAAATCAATTTAAAAAATTAAAAATATAAAATTTAATTAATACGGCTTAATCTGAGATAGGAAAAAATCATTTCACTATTATAAACATACTCCTTTAAAACTCTTTTCATATTTAGTTCAAAATAAATCATTTCTTATTCCTTTAAAGCAGAATTTTCATTTTATTTCACATTTGGAATACACACTTGGTAGATATTTGTTGCCAGTGGTGCTCAAGAAATAACACCTGTGTGAACTACTAAACCATGTGCCATGGGCTCATGGTTTTTTGAATAATAGAAGTTTTATCAGTCAGCTTTCCAATGCTAGGACAAAATCTATGACACTCACAAATGAAAGGGGGAAAGTTTGTGGTTCATGATTTCAGTGTTTCAGTCCATGGTTAGCTAGCTCCAAGGCAGAATTAACACGGCAGAAGGACATGGAGGAGAAACACCACTCAACACATGGCATCTTGGAAGCAGAGAGCAGAAAAGAGGCAAAGAGGAAGCTGCCAAGGACCATATATAGTCCCCAAGGTCACACCTCAATCACCTGTACAACCATACCCAGAAGGGTGCTTTACTAATCTCCAAGATCTCACAAGTCAAGCAGGTTGGCAAGATTACTCATGACAAGTCCGCTCTTTGTCAACATGACACCCAAACACATCACCTTAAACCATATTTAATCTCCAAATCGAGACGATAGAGTCATATTTCCATCTGACATGACATGAGCCTTTTTCATACAACTGAAAAATGTACTAATTCCTTACTGAAAGTATAAACACTTCTAACATCACTCAAAAGTCCAAGTCCAAAGTCCCTTCCAGACTCAAAGTAACTCTTAGTTGTGAGTCCTTAGAAAAAAATCTGAAAACAAATCGCATAATCCCAAGATATAAGGCAAAATGTAAACATTCCCATTCCAAAAGGAAGGAACAGAATAATAAAAAGGAATCAGACCAAAAGATACTGAAACCCAGCAGAGAGATACTAAACCTTATAGCTCCGTGTCTGTCTTTCCAGGTGCATGGAAGCAGGATGTGCATTACAGAGGGATTTGGAATGCCCACACTTCAGCCTTGCTCACTGCAGCCCACATGCTTCTCTCGTGGTCTGTCTTCACTCATGGCCTATAGCTCTCCTCAGCAGTTGGTCAACAACCCTGGCATCTCTAACTTCCGGGGATTAAAATGCAGCTTTACCCTCACACCCACAGCTTCATACATCATACTCTCAGGGGCTGCTGGCAGGGATTTGAACCCTATCACACATTGCTTGGGTTCCAGGTTTTCCTTTCAAATTTGGGCAAAACACTCCATGACCTGATAACCCTTGCATTCTGTGTGCTTACAAACCAGCATCCAGTGGATGATGTCAAGGTCTTCCACCTTTGAAAATATTAGCTGGGCATACTGGGACAGGATTACGATGGACTTTGAGAGAATGAAAGGCTTAATGTGAAGAAACACTTCCTTAGATGGCCCTAAGTAAGCAGAGTGCCTTAAGGCTCTCGTTTCAAAGCAAAGTCTTTCAAAAGAGGTCACACTTGTACACCTTCAGCCCTTCAGTGGGTAAGGTCAACTGATCTCTGAGATGCCCTCAAGTAATCTTTTCTACTTTCCTGGCATGAAATGCTTGACTTCTTTTTAATAGTACTAATCCATTAACAGCAACACTTTCTTTGGACCCAACTTTAAGTGTGATGATTTTGTAGCCAACTGGCAACATTTTGAAGTTTTTTCTCTGTATTTTGCTTCCAATTATCATTATAAATCTGGCTAAAAGAAGCTAGCAGTACCTATGCCATGGCCTGAACACTGGGCTCCCTTAAAATTTCCTCTACCAGATCGATTAGTCTTTTAAATTCAGCCCCAAGCAATGTTTTAGGACATAGATAAAATGTAGAAACATTCTTTGACAGAGTGTAACACACATAGCTTTTAGTCCAATCCATGTGAGTACTCATTCCCACTGGAATTACCTATCAATCTCTACAGACAACATTCTAGGCTATATACAACCTAATTCTCCAAACATTTTCAAACTTCTCTTACAAACCAGTTTTGAATATTTTTGGTCTACATAGTCAGGTGTAGTCACAGTAACAACCCCACACTCATTACCAATTTTTGGTATTCTTCAGCTTTCTCTTGCTGGGACAAAATAGCTGGCACTCACATCTTAAAGGAAGAGAGGCTTATGTTGGCTCAGTTTCAGAATTTTCAATCTATGTTCCGCTGCCTACTAGCAGAAACATCATGATATCAGGAAATAGTCAAAGAAAGCTGCTCAATGCATAGCATCTGTGAAACAGGGAGCAGGGAAGAGCTAGAATGAAAGGATCTAAGGACCTAACACAGCCCTCAAAGTCATCCCCTTATGACTCACCCAAACACACCCAGAACTGTACTTTAAGAATTTCCAAGGCATCTCTCAAGTTAATCATACTGAAAATCAAGATTACTTATCACAGAAGTACAGAGAATTTTAGAGTATTAGAAGTCACTTCATCAAGTTGATTTATTCCCAGGGAGCCTGGGTTCTACAGTATTAGAAAGAGGCCAAAAGTTCTAAACTCCCTGGCTCTTTTCTCATAATACGCATGACACTTTATCTCCCAGTAAAGCTGCTAGCACTCGCAAACATGAGAATTAGATGAAAAGATCAGACTTCTAATATATAGAAGTTATCCTTGAGCAAAAGATATATAAATAATTCCCCAGAGAAAAATATGAAAATCCAGAAAAAATTTTATATTACAAGATGTTCTGGGTAAGTCCAAATTTAATAAACAAGAACATTTCATTATTAAATTGACTCAATGTACTAAATAAGGTTCCAATCTCCCTTCTGCATTCCGCATTTCTAAATAAGGATGGATCAGGAAAGGAAGAGTTGTAATGAAACAGCATACACACAACAGCTAGAGAAAGCACTTTAAAAGGAAAGAATATATCACATATCTGCTTGGACTCTCTTCACTGGCTTCTCATTTTACTCAGAGTAAAACTCAAAATGTTTCCAGCACTAACAGGGTCGCATGGGATTTACCTCCAATCCCTACTCACATCACTTTTTAAATCAGTTGGTTACTACTGTATAACAAATGACCTCAAAACTTTAAAAACCACTAATCACTTTTCAAGAATCAAATGGTCATCTGTGCAATGTCTTCCATTGGTCATGTAGGCCGGTGTGGTCTAGGATGGCCTTAGTTGGATGACTCAGGTATGCCCCACATGGCCACTCATTCTCTTTCAGACTAGCCCGCACTGTTCCATGTCAGGTCAGGGTTTCAAGAGACAGCCGAAAGTCTTTTTCCAGTCACTCTTTGAACCTTGATTCTGACGGTTCCATTGTCTGATGCAACTAACCAAACCCTACTTGGAGTTCATATTGATGATCAATACCAAAGAGTATAGAGAAAGGAAGGCTTAAATTAGGGGTTTTAATAAAATCAGTCATTGGTATTTTTACAGTTTGTATTACTTTTGCTCATACAACACCAACTAAAGTGCTTTCTTGATGTTCTTCAAACATAAGAGTTATTCTGCCATAGATCTTAGCTGTTATTTCTGCTGGCAAAGTCTTCCCATGATTATTGCCTTAGTCAACTGGATCACTTATTTCAAGTTTTTGTTCAATCTTCTCCTTTCTGAGGAACTATCCCTTCCTATCCCATTTAATAAAGCAAGTTACAATGATCCTACTTATTCTTTTAACCATAGCACATGTGAATGGTTAAAATATTGCTATGAAGTTTTTGTTTGCTTTTCTGTTTGTTTCCTATGCAGTTTTTGTTTGTTTCTTAGGTATCATGATTTTCTTTATTTCTTGTCTACATCTACCACCAGGAAAACACAGCTGTGAATTTTATTTTGTTTATTAATGTATCCCAAGCTATTAATAGAATATTTGAAGCATGGAGGCATTAAGAAATATTTGTTTACTAATATGAACGTTGTGTAATTTTGTCACATCACAAAGCGCATGACAATCAGAAAATGAGTACAAAATACACTGACATCAGTATAAGGGCTCATCAACTTCAGCATCTCTCAAGTGTGTGACTTCAGTATTGGAGTGAATCACAGAAGGTGCAGTTCATGAAGTTGAGGCCTAGGAATATCATTTTATTTAGTCTCCTTCTCATGAAGACAATTTAGCTCAAGGATGTTAAGTACTTTGAAGAGTGTTAAAAAGTCAGCTAGTGGCAAAACTAGGATTAGAACTAAATGCTAATTACCGATACTATATTCCTTTCACTTTCTTAAATGGACTAAATCAATGTTCAAAATCTATAATAATAAAATACAGTCTGAGAAGAAATTTCTAAAATTACTGAGTAATTAAAAACAAAGAGATTTAAAAAGTAAGCTTGGAGTTTCTAAATGAAATCCAATAGGCTGGTATATTTATTTTTCAAAAAAGAGTAGAAATTATTAGAGTTTAGCTTTTCAAGAGGTAAAACTAAACTAAAGGAAAGAGATGCCTTACTACATCAAATTTACATCTTATCAAGCTGAAATATTGGCCTTTACCAGTCCTTGGGAAATTAATTTTCACAACTGAAATGAGCATAGTAAAAACAACACTGAGAAAGGCAAGGATTATATCAACTAATGATGTGAAGGAAGTAGAAGTTGTCACTATAAAGGGACTTTTTTCAGACTATTTTGCTATTGAATAGTTTCAAAGAATTTTTTTTTCTATTTAAGCAACCAGAGAATAAATTTACTGCAAAGAAAGGCATCTAATAATTGTGGTTATGATTCTACAGACTGAATTTTACCAGTGGAGTGTAATTCTCCCACAGAGTTTTATAGAATGAGATTCTGGGTCAGTGTTCTACACTACTGCCCTCTATTAAAAACAAAGTAATGCAATACTCCCTTACTGCTGAAACCAAAGACCAGGAAGTTAATAATTTCATGGCAAAGTTTATAATTTTCTTTCCCAGCCATTTTACTCATTTTGTCTTGTGACTTGCCTCCCCACTTCAATGTTATGGCTATTTGAAATTTATTTCTAGTTGATGAAAGCAGAATGAATCTTCTTTGGTGAACATTTTATACATTTATAGCCATTAAGGCTCATTTATTCACTTCCTATTTCACTGGTAATGAATTAGTTGTTAGGTTTTTTGTATGAATGAGTGACAAAAAATCCATAAAATGAATCATGTAATGGTCAATGTTTATATAGTTTTAAAAATTAGAATTTAGACAGTTTAATTCTCTACTTTGCATCAATTAAACAAAGTTCTTATAGTCTGCAAGCACTATAACTCTTTTTTAATTAAAATTACAATTTCAGTACTATCTGCAAATTCTCTCACACTGCAAGTTAATCACACTATCATTAATTGGGTTTGTTGAAGATTGAATTGATGTTTATAGTAAGAAGGCATAAGAAATCTTGCAAAATCTATTATCAGAACTTTTCCAAACAAAATTCTGTTTCATTTATTCAATGTAATTTGGTAGATAAATAGAATGGTAGAATTATTTACTCCCATTACTATATGATCCTATTAAATTTTCTCTTTGGGAGTATGGAAACAGTTCATGACAATTATTTTTCTAAATTTTAGAAACTAGAAAGATTCACCTTTATCCCAGTAGTATGTGTTTTTATTCGAAGAACTCTACTTCTATTTCATGTTCTCTGAAACTCAATAAAATGCAAACAGTATACTAAAATATGTTCCTTAAATATACAGTTCTTAGTTGGACACATAAGAGCTGAATAGAAAAAAATGAATGACTCCAATATTCAATTTTTAATTGAAGATTTTACTACCTGACTAAGTTCTTGGCTTCTTGGGAGTATTTTAATTCAAATATATTTTACATAATATAAAAAAAATATATAAAGAGGAAAGCAAATACTATACCTCGTCAAGTCACCAAAATCTGAACATGGTTTTATTATTGGCCTGTTGGAAGGCTTTCACTTTATTCTGAATCCCCACGAGGTTTCAGTAACATTCCAGTAGGGGAATAGATTTTTTAAAAATGCAGAAGATTGAAATGACTTCCCAGGATAAAAGGTCTCTCTTGTATGTTTGAATTGTGCATCATGTACATAAAGATTCTTGAGTTTTTTTCAAACTTCAAAAAGAACAACTGTACCACTCACCAGCATATTTTCTCTCAGGTCAAATAATGAAAAGATCAGCCTCCTAAATTATCTCACTTGTCAATGTTTTAATAAAAGCTCAAAGAATACTTCTTTTCTCTTTAGTAAACTGTTACAAAACGTAAATATAATTTTAAAAAATACTACAAAAAAAGTACACAGAATCAAGTTTTACTTTTACCTGTAAATTTTTTTAAATGCCTTAGTAAAATAAGAGGGCACTAGAAATTCTGTATCTCCCTATTTCTCTGGTCTGTGCTTCAAATGCTGAGATGAACCTTTGCAGACCAGAAATATGGAGCATATTTTGGCAGTAACCAAAATATATATCTTTAAAAAATAAAGTCTACAAACCTGGGTCATCTGGTCAACCTTGCCTTGGGGCATTTCACACAGAATGTAATTTATTTTTTAAATTAAATAACAGCCTCATGAGAGAATAATGCTATAAAAATAGACAATACCCCTGCCCTGTAGGACCTCGATATTTCTTGCTGCCAAATAGAGAAAGTAATCAAAGAGAAGAGAAACTCCTAACTAGGTAGGAAATAATTTTTAAAGTATGTATTTCTCTACAAATGAGTAACAAGAGAATAGAAGGAGAACGAAAATCAATTCAGCAAGCTGTTTCAATGAGGAACGTGCAAACTATGAGCAGCAACGATCTTCAGGACAATCAGACCAGTGGTTTCATGAGGAGGTAGACTTAGCACTCAGAATCTTTAAAACAATAAGGATAAAAACAAACATAAGAGGACTTCATATATTTGGCTCATAAAAGTATTTTTATGGCTCCTAATGCTGGAACATTATTTATAGTCCTTCTTTCTTTCTTTTCTTTTATAATCTTTTTAATTATTTTTCTTCTATTGTATTTTAAGCTCAGAAAATAGCTCCATTATGCAAAAACAGGATAAATATTCAAGTTGAGGCCCTAAGTGACACTATTCGAAAATGCAACATCTTTGTTCTAATCATTTTCTTGCATAAATTTTAGGTATTCTCTCTACCTTGAAGACAGTTGCAATTATTGGGCCATAATTCCAGGACCCTGATTCATTCTTGCCAAGCTGAGATCTGCCCCCAGTCCCATATCCTCTTTCTCTTTGTAGGGTGTAAAGCAATTAGGGAAAACTTATTTGAAACAGAGGAGGTGCTTGGATGACTAAATTGTGCATGGCCCCACGTACCAGCCTTAATTCATATCTTCTTAACATGGAGGTAAAACAAGAAAAATCTGCCTAATAAAACACTGTAACTTGTCTTATTGGGTATGCATACATGCCCACATTTAAAAGACAAGTAGCTACTGAAGCCCAGCTTATTTCTCACCCCCAAACACAAATTACTTAGAAATCACAGGCCCAAAATAAATTATAAAATTTTGATAAATCTTTCTCCCATTTTGGGATACTTATTTACAGCTTGGACAAATACAATAAATGTATTACAAAGCAAACAAAAAAAGAGAAAAATATCTTTGTATTAATGTACAAATCTGTGTATTATATTTGTACCTCCTGTGGTAAGGTTTGGGGACCTTGAGGGAAAGACATTTGAATAAAGCTATTTAGAAGAACTTGTATTTAGTTAAGAAGGAAATTAAAAGTAATACTAAATCTAACACTCAAGTAGATAAAGCTGAGACCATCTTCACAGGAAATAAATGAATAGTGCTAATAGCTGGATCCAATTTATAAGACACTAAACGGATATTATAGGAGGAAGAGAGATAATTAATCTTCAGCTAGAACAATGAAAGTTCAGCTGTGGTATTATCACAGTGTCACATTCTAAGACTCTGGAGGTACTTTGCTTTCCAGTGTATTAATCAAAGACTCTCCAGAATTAGGACGTTTAATTATTTGCAAGGATTCTTTATATTTTTAATGGTTGCATGAAGTCACTGATTACTTCATGTAAAGTTTTCCTTTCTTGTTATTTACTGCATTAAAACTATAACAATAATATTAATAGGTTCTAAGGATACAAATAAAGACATTTTATTTGAAAACTGTTCATCAAAACTGTAGTTCTCATGATTATCTGGTAGAATAGATGCTAATTTCAGTTTTCTTTTAAAAGCATCATTTTGGTAATTCTTTGAGTATTTGGTCGATATTTTTTAAATATTATACTTTATAACAAATTGCTTTTTCTATTTCATTTAATTCAAATTAAAAAGTTAAAGCCACAATAGTTACTAAAATCAAAAAATGTCCAAAGATTTATTTCATTTTGTAGAATATCTCAGATGTGTAATACTGGATATAGATTAGTTTTGGGCAATCTAGACAAGGTATACAATCTTTGCAACCAAGTAAAATAGAATGGCAGAGTAGAATGTTATAAAATCAATTCAAGCCCATCTTTTACCTTGCAATATTTAACACATTAATTCTTAGATGCATTGAAAATATTTTTACTATTATCAAAGTGTCATCATCATCAGAATGAGATTGGTTGTCCATTTACCGGTGAATAAGTTTTAAAACAGAGTTGTCAATGTTGATTTTTTTTCCTGTTCTTCTTGTGCCAGAGCTTTGTAACCAGTTTCAAAAGATTATCTCCAAAAATAACACATTCCACTCCCTGCTATTACCTTGACTATAACCTCTAGTGTATTTCACAAGTAGAATCAAATTCAGATTTTAACTATTGTCTAAACAAACCTTTTTCACCATGACATATTTGTTTTATCATAGAAAGGTTCTTATCATATGCGGATTAATCATATCATACTTTTATCCTTTAAACTACAAAGTTTTCTCTTTACCTTACAGATTAAATGAAAATCCTTAGGATAGCATTCAGATTGTCAGGTACTAGCCGGCCTACCTACTTAATTGAAACTCCTGTGTCCTTTTCTCATGTGTGCTAGCAAATATTTCTAAACATACTCTCTATGAAACACTCCCAATAATCTTTTCTAATGCTAATCATATTCCAAAGGCCTTATCTCTAAACATCCTAGTTGGATTGAATTTCTATCCTCATAATACTCTTAATACTGTTTGATTCTACTCACACTTCTTAAATTATAGAATTTCTTTGTAACCTCCAGAGATATTACTCTTGGAAAACACATTATACTTTCAAAACCCAAGAAAAGACACATGTTCTTCCTACTCCTATCCTCAGAGTTTGTCCCTTGTCTGAAATACCTTCATGTCCATGGTTTTATTAAAAGGCTTTGTTTTATATGCCTGTTCCCTAGCTTTTATATGCCAAAAATCAAAAAAACTGCTTAACACATTGCAGATGCTTAATAAAACCTCTCCTAGCTGTACAGAATCAAAAATGGACATGGATACTCTGCTCACTGAGTAGAACTCAAAACCATTTACATAGTTCTGGTCAGTGTATCCCTTGATAATCTCAATATTCTATTTCTACTGACTCTATTGTTGCCTGTGGTCTATTTGGAAAGCTACAAACCACATGTTAAAGATACTCAATCCTGTAACTCTGTGTCTAGCACCTTACAGCATTCTCAGTTACAGCCCATAAGGACTTTCTCTTGGGTTGGTTTCACTCACTGTCTGTGTGTTCCTGACATCTCTATTTTTGGGGGTATCCAGTATACTTTCGACTTTGCTCTCTCAGTTCCATGCACTGCCCTCTCAGGGGCCTCTTGTTAGGCCTCACAGGTCTTCCTTTGAAATCTGGTTGTATGTCTCTTCCTAACCACACAATTCCTGCATTTTGTGTGCCTAAAAAATAAGCACCATATGGATGATCCCAAGGTTTGCTACCAGCTCAACAAGTAGGCAGGCTCCCTTGTACCATGACTACAGGTACTTCTGAGGGTCTAGATGGCTGAGCATTAAGAAACAAATACCAGGGAACCAATTTCTTGGCAGACATTCTTGAGCAAGGGCCCCAGAAGCTCTCTCCTTAAATGAAAGTTTTACAGTTTTGTTCCATTGAGTCTAGGAAGATTGGTACCTTGCTGATTCCTGAGAGTACGTCAAATAATTCTTCCTATTGTCTTGATGCAAAGTATTTTGCTTCTTTTTAAAGTTAAACTTTTTAGCAGCCATATTTCCTATAGCATCAACTTTGTATAAGGTTCCTTTCTGATGAAACTACAGACTTTTCACATGTGCTTCTTGCTCCTGATTCTCGCTATAGATTTGGCTAAAAGTAGTAGGCAGCATCCATGCCACAACCCAAACATTGGGCTGCTTTGAAATTTCTTCTACGAGATTAAATTAATCTCGGTCTCCTCCAAAGTCTCAAGACATGGGACAAAGTAGACTTTTGCCATTGCGTAACCCATGGCCTCTAGTGCAACTGCCAATGAACCCCTTTCTCCCAATTGAAACCTCTCCCAACCGATACCCTAGGAATATTGTTCACATTTCTAATAGCACTCTGTTCTTCTGCACTCCAACCAGAATCTCCCACCAATGTCTCCTGACTCTGCTTACTGTATTCTAAGACTTTTCTAATGAACATCTCACAACTTTTCCAAACTCCTCCCAGAAGCCAATTCTAAAGTCCTTTGAACCATATTGTCATGTATAGTCATGGTAATGTTCCACTCCTACTACCAAAATCTGTCTTAGCAATTTTCTTATCACTAGGACAGACTACCTGACACCCACAACTTAAAGGAGGAGAGATGTATATTGTCTCAAATTTACAGTCCATGGTTGGCTGGGTCCAAAAGCAGAAATAGAACTGTAGAGGGGTACAGCAGAAGAGAGTTGCTTGCCATGTTGGCCAGGAAGCAGAGCAAGAAGGGAGAAGCAAGGGACAAAAATACATCCTTCCAGGTTATTCTACCTCCACCATGGTCCCACCTGCTAACAGCATATTTAGCCACAAATTTATCAGGGGATTAATCCATAGATGAGGATAATGCCCTGTGATCCAATCATCTTCCAAATACATGAGACATCTGGGGGACATTTTAGATTTAAACCATAACAGAAGAAAAGATATATATTGCAAACCTATGCTAATAAAAATAAAAAACAATTACTTTTATCTTGGGGAATATATATACACACACACACTCACACGAATGCATACACACACACAGAGTCCACAAAAAAATATACACACACACACTTCAGCAGTTCACCATACTAATAAATATCTGGATGTTAACAGCCACCAGTTTGAGCACCTCTTATAATAGTAGAGGCCAAAGGTAACTTGTATTAATTTCATGATGTCTCAATAAATTTAGTATTAAAATATTTGTACACATTTTTCTTTCCCAACATATACTTTTTTCATTATATATATATATATATATATATATATATATATATATATATATGCATCACATCTTAGTTTTTGCTTTCCCTTTCCAGCCCTGCCTTTCCATCTCTTCCTAATCTCAGATTCTGGACCTTTTGGAGACAAAGTCAAAATTGCTGCTGCTTGGAATTTGTCTAGAACTTATATATTCCTTAGAACTTATTATTCAGAATTTATAATTCCCTTAGAACTAATAATTAGAACTTATAATTCAGAAGTTATAATTCTGAATATTACGATTACACATTCTGTGTTGACTAGACACTTCAGAGTTGTAATTAACAGAATGACCTCCCTAGCCAGACTGGCCTGTCTGAGACTCGCTTTCTTTACTTTTATTTCTGTGACATCCACCAAGAGACTAACATCCCCATGCCTCAGTTGCCTATCAGACTGTTATAAGGTTTAAATGAGTTAATGTACGTAAGACAGTGAGACCATCGCCTTCAATGCAGAAAGCACTGACATGTGTTAGCCATCATCATCGTCATCACCATCATCACTTTTAAAATCTCTTCCAAACACATACTATTACATACACAAAGCTCATAAGTAACCATAAAGTTTTTCTTCATTTACCAAAAAAAAAAAAAAAAAGATAAACTTCCCCAGAATATAGGAAAGAATCAGTATGTTGTGTCTTAAAAAGATGCAGAACAAGGAAGATTTTATTTCCCATTTCTAACAGATAAACTTTTTTGTCTAAACTTTCTAAAAGTGACAGTTATCAGCTCCAAAATCTCCCACAATGTCTTCATGTACCATATTCCTTTTGGCTACATCTGAAGATTTGTTTTAATTAGTAACCACCAGTGATTAGTAAGTACCAATGATTAGTAACCACTTTAATGAGAAAAGTGGGTTTCTCACAATTTCATGTAATGCATCTTGCTCTCTGCAGTTAATCAGAGGTACTTTCAAATCTGAAAACAGTATTCATTTTTTCTCAGCTTGCACCAAACCACGGCTTCTGTCAGAGACAGTCTTGAAAGGATTGATTCACTGCACTTGATTAATTAAACGCTCTTAATAAATGTATCCCTGGAAGCAATAATATGATGGCTATTTGTTATTAATAAAATTATTTTTTTACTGGAACACCAAAACCAGACTTTATTTTAACAGGGCTTGGGCTGCAGCACAAGAACATCAGTATACAGGAGGGAGCCCACCTAGACTGAAATCCCAGAAGTGGGTCGAAAGTGCTGCTTATATAGTTGCAGCAGGCCCGTTTCAGTGATGGGTAAGGCCAAAATATTTATCCATACTAAAAACTCCATTATCTGATGGTCAAGAGAGATATATATTCTATTCTCACACTGACTAGATTATCTTCTCAACCATGCACTCAAATAAAGACTACAAAAAAGTTTAGGCTTGCAGAAGTGAGAGGCTGATCTATGATGTAGTCAAGAAATACATAGTTCTACTACTCTAGTAGAATTCTAATGTACATCACTCAAGATCACGTGGAACATATAATGGCAGTATATTTAAGAAACATTAGCTGAAGATATGTTAATTGATTGAGTTCTGAAATCTACTCAGAACTGCAATTATTAAAACTAATTTCCCCCTTCTGAATCTTATGCTGACATTTATACCATTTTAATAAGAATTCATTATACGTCTCATTGTAGGGGAAGGGATTATATTAAGTGAACGTAACTACATGTGTACCTAAGCAAATGCCGAATAGAGAAAGACACAGATTTTAAATGGACGTTTAAATTCATAAACTTAATGAGTGTCAGTAATACTTCATACTTGCACAATTCTTCCCTTTAACAACGCCCTTTCAAATATCTTGTTCCATTTAGTTTTCACAAAATCCTTTGGTAATGAGAGATATTTGCCTGGAGCTCAGGCTAGACCCTGTACAGATTTCTATTACTGCTTGACAATATTATCTTATGGATTGCAATTTTATTTAGCCAAAGTTTAAGCATTAACCGTGGGAATTGAATTAGTCACTTAAAAATCTGGTAGAAAATTCCGTTGCCTTTTGCACTAAAGAACACTGTGTTCCTTTCCTTCTCAGTTCTCATTCCTTTTTAAAAAGCATGACAAGTTTGCATGACAGGCCAGGTGCTCAATTTGCATAGATAAAACCAAAGAAACCCTGTGCCACCCTGGAAGTTTGGGACACATGGGAGGGGAGGGAATAGGGCAGTGTGTGTGTGTGTGTGTGTGTTTTTTTTCTTTTTTTAATCTTCGATTTGCTAACTCAGGCAAAGTCTAAATGGATCAGCAAAGAAAACGAAATCCCTTTGTTCACTTTTTCTGAAGTCCTGGACATTTTTTTGAATGCAGACTGTCATATTCACCTTTTAGGTACACTTAATAACAAGATAAAGTAATAGAAAATATAATAGAAACAAAATAGAAATCTAAGAACAAACAAAATATAACACTTTCAATTAATAGAATTTTTTCTGGATATATCCCATTTTACTCTTCCATTTGAAACGTACTATAATATCAAAATATTCCAAATCCAGAAATAATGTTCATTTGCAAAAAATGTTGAGGGCCATGAATATGAAAATGCTTCAGGCTTTTTAGACTAAAGTTAACACATTCATTCTACCTTCATAAAACTTCTATGATGACATATTAAATAAACTCTTATTGTATCAGATTGTGGTTAGATAAATGGGAAGGAACACTACCACCATTTATAAAGTATATCTCGCCAAGGGACGGAAGAGAACTTTTAACACTACCAAATACCCTCTTTTTGTCTTAAAATACTGTTGTTAAGATACTGTGGTGGAGATTGAAGATATTTCAGTAATCAATTTTTATCTTATGAAAGAGAAAATCCTAGTTATTTGTGACAGTGTCACTATATGGGGGTCCCAGGAGGTCATAGGGACCTCACCTCAGTGTGCCAAGTTTGCTCTTCAACCACATCATAGAAAATGAATTTCAGGACACGTCAGTGTGAGGCACATGCACATTTATCAAACAGTAAGAAGGTAAAGGAGAATAGGAAAAAAGACCCCAGCTTGAGAAATTGGAGGGAACTCACTCTGGTGAGTGAGACCAGCCTGCTTACAAAACAATGAGACCAGTTTTTATGAATTATCTGAGGTGGGCCAGGGTCTGGTCAATCGTAGTCCTGGTTCTAATTTCAACTTCCTTAACTCTGGAGGAATTCTTATGACTTGAGGGGTAATTCGGTTCCCGTGAGATGATCGTTCTTGCTTGGGAGGGGCCTGCCTTGGTTCCTTCTGGGGGAAAGTGCTCTTGCTTGGCAAAGGTGATCTCTTCATGGGATGGTCTTCCAGGCTGTGCTGCCATGGAGTCCCGGGTGCCTGTGGCTTGCAGACTCCAGGGCACTGCTCCAGGGGTTTGGAACTTGACATTGTAAAGGCTGGCAATCGAGTGTCTCTGAGAGCCCTGGAATACTTTAGTTACTGTTACCTTGGTGTCCTCAATATTGAAGGATACCACCCTAGGTCAATTTAGGATTAATAAACTTTGTACTACAAATACTCCTTAAATGATTTACAAGCCTTCCTGCAGAGCTGAGCAAGGATCTGCCCCAGAGTTTCAAAGTAATAGAGAGACAAAAAAATGAGTTTCCTTATCTCTTTTTCACCTATCTTTATTTCTTCTATCCTTCCTCAATAGGGGTGTTAAAAATAAAATGATGATACCTAAATTGTTGTAAATATATGAACAATCTTTCATTTTTCTACCTCACAGCCCAGGAATAAGATTATTAGATCTTAAGAGATAGGTATAAGTTGTCTGGAGGGATGATAAGAAGGCCACCACAATCTTCAACAGGAGAATACCCCAGATAAGAATCTGCCAGAAACTCCCCAATGCAGTGCATGGGCAATAGATGGCTGCACCTTGTGATCAACTTCTAAGTTGTTTCTTTTGGGAGGTTGTTAGTTAACCTCCATACTTCCTCATATCCACTTAAAATCCCTTGCATATTTTAGATATAATGCTTTACCTTTACTTTGTGCAGCTCACCAAGGTTGTTTTCATTCTTAGTTCTCTGGGTTTGCCAGGACATAGCCAAAGCAAATGCACTTACATTTTTAGGGAACAAACCTTTTCCAGGAACTTCATTCCCTATTTACTCGTCTATGATGGAGCTGGCTCCGCCTGCATAATTCTGAACAGCGTGGTGATGTTATTGCTTCTAGTTGCATCCCTGCAAGTAGAGATCGCCTGGCTTTTGGTTTTCCAACACTAGACGACCTGCGCTTTGAGCAGCTTGACTTTCTTTTTTGTCATTGTTGTTTGTTTATATATGTAAAGTCAATGTATAAATACATCTTTTTTCCTTGAAATTTTAATTGAAATTGTAAGTTCCAAATATACTATATTTTTCATTATAATTGAAAGGTATACAAAAACACTTTTACATGGTATAGGGGCACAGGGAACTCCCCCTGGACCCTCCGAATGCTTGGTAACAAGAAGACACTAATTCAACAGGAGAAAGTGTACACAATCTTATTAAATTCAAGTACACAGAAGTGACACAGAGTCAATAGGAAATCCAAAGAAGGGCCAGATTTTGGGGGCTTAAATACTCTCTTCAAAGCAGAGAAGAAAGTAGGAGTTGTAGGTACTTTTAGTGTGGGAGCAAATGATTTTTAGGGGAGTTGAGTGAGTCCAAGCGACAGACAATATCCTTGGACAAAGCTCCTCTGAGACAGATGGCGACGCGTTATGGAAAGGTGAGGGATAGAACGGTACTGTGAAGAAAGGTTGTCCTATGAAGATTAAGTTTCTCAGGTAAGAGCCCTCAGATAAATAGATGAAAAGTTGTCTCAGTTGTCTGGGCAGATGTGGTGAGGTCCTTCGCTTGCTTCTCCAGAGATTACTCTACCATGTTTAATGAGATCTGAGGGAGAGAGCCCAAGACCAATTGCATTGATTTTGGAAGACTTCCTTAGTTAGATCAAGGAAAGCCTCTCTCTGCAATTTGATGACAAAGTCAGGAAGACCTTGACTCAGAAGCAGCTTATCAGGCACTCCAATTTCCTTTCATTCAAAGTGTTAAGTACAGCAATGTGCCACACTTTAGGGCATGATTTTCAGTATCTTAATGATAGAAAAAATTTGTTTTATTTTGTATTAAAGAGCAAAGATGTGCAGACAGAGTGTAGAGAATCTTCAATATGATCAAGCAGAAAAACAAGAAGAAAACACAGTGCAGAAAATGCAAGTACTGTGCTTGCTTCAGCAGCATGTACTACAAAAAGAAACTGCAAGTATCACCTCTTTCTTTCATACCGGAATCCTTGAAAATCCCATGAGAATATTGGAATTCTTATTGTTTTGTGGGATTGAAGTTCGAGTTTTGTTTTACTCTGCCTTGTCTGCCAATGCATACTGAGAGAGGAAGGAGAAAGGAAGGAAGGACAGAGGGCAGAGAGAGAGAGAGGAGAGAGAAGAAAGAGAAAAGGGGAATGGAGGGGAGGGGAAGGTGAGGAAGGCAGGGGAGAGATTGTAGAAAGTCAGAACATAGTACAACATCAGGCAACTACTGCTTTTCCATTACTTTTTCATTTGTCAATCTTAGGTCATTCTCTCTGAATAACTTTACTTGGCCAGCCTGTTATTTTACCCTTTATTCATTTTTTTATATATATCTAGACTGCACTGGTAGGCAGATTTGGGGGAAATGATGGCTTTGGGGGAAAGAGGCATACATCTCCTGGTGAAATACAACTGTGTGAAAAGCTGCTGAGAATAGAATAAATACATATTGTGAAGGCAATAGAAACAAAGACAAAGAAGGGTGAGGTTAAAATTGAGGTGACTGGAGGCTGGGAGTATAACTTAGTGATAGAAAGTTTGTCTAGCACATAAGGAACCTTTGGCTCAATCCCCAGTCTCACCAAAAATATAAATAAATGTGTAAAACAGAGTAACATTGGAGAGGAGAATAGAACCAAGACATCTGAGAAAGAAAAAATTATATCGTCAACAATATGAAAATGTATTTTAGGGCCTTGGGACATACCTCAGAATTAGAGAACTTGCCCAGCCTGCATAAGCCCCTGGGTCCAACCTCCAGCAACACACACACACACACACACACACACACACACACACACAATGTATTGTGTGTACCATGTATATATACAAATATAAATAAACAAGCAGGAAAATAAACTCAGTGAAGCTTTAAAAGCTCTATTTCCTCTTAAAATGATAATGAAAATAAATTTTACTGATAAAAAAACATGAAATGGTCTCTGGGTATTCTATAGTTATTACAAGGAAAAAAAAAATGAGAGAATAAAGATCAGGGTAACAACTCAGTAACTTATAGTTTGTTGTCTCCAAAACAGTAAAACATTAAAGCAATTAAATAAGTTTTTTAAAGCCTCCTATAGAAAAAAGTAAGAAATGGTACAGAATTTGGGGAAGAATTTAAAAGAAAAGAGTCACCTAGAAATGAAGACGGGGCCTGAAGGAATACAAAAAGAATGATAATGCTTTACTATAAAATAGAGGTTAAGGGGGATGGGGATTTACCTCACTGGTTAGAGTGCTTGCTTCACAAGTGCAAGGCTCTGAGTTTGAACCCCAGCACCAAAAAATTTTAAAAAATAAAAAAAATAGAAGAAGAAATGAAGAATAGGATTAAGCAAAAGTAGTGATTAGAGAAGGTAGAGAAAATCTAGCAAACAAAAAATAGGAAATATTGAAGATGAAAAAAAATCAAGAGAGTAGGATAAATATTAAAAATTACATTCTCAGAAAAATTTCCAGAAATTCAAATCTTCTAGTTACATATGCAAAGATTGTGCCTCATATTTAAGACTGTCAAACCTCATATTTAAGAATATTATAATAAAAGTAGTGAAATTTAAAGAAAAACAAAGGCTTTGAGTATTAAGTTTAAAAAGAACAAAGGACTAACAGAAGACAGAGATGTTGGTTATCATAAAATGTTTTATTCCAGAGTAAATGAAGCACAATATTAATGTTACTCAAAGGAAAATTTGAACTGAGGATGTATATTCAACGAAACTTTCAAGTATAAATTCATCTTGTATCAGTGTGTAGAAATTCAAGGAGTAATGTTACTTTGAGTTTTTTCTCAGAAATCTATTAGAAAACAGTTCAAACAAAATAACAAAAGAGACGATGACAAAGAGTGAATAAATATTATACATAGAAGCAAAACGTAGTTGTTTAAGAGATAAAATGCCTTGTGTTGTGGCTAACTGCTCTGAAAATGTGGACACAGTATGACTCCTAGAATGGGAAAAGGTGGACAACAAATACAAAAATATTTCAACTACTTTCGGTACGCAAATTGGTGGTATTAGTAATTTTTAAGTAAATTATATATGTAAAAGTTAGATAAAACAATGAATAATTCTATCACCATCTGAGTCCTTAAGATTAATGACAGTGATAAAAAAATGAAAAAGTAAAAGAAGGAAGGGACGGATGCCAGGAAGGAGAGATGGAAAGAGAAAGAAGAAAAAATGTTCAGCTAAAGAAAGTAACAGGATACAAAGGAACGATGTCACTGAGAAAATCAGTATGAATTATCCTTGAAAAAGTTTAGAGCAGAATTTTTCTTTCTTTCCTGCTACCTTGGGATTGTGCTTCAATTTATTTTACTTTCTGGAGGACATGGACCAAACCAACTCTTATTTAGTTCTCATAATAAACCGACACAATAGGCATTGTTATTTGTGTTTTAAGGTGACAAATTAAAGCTCCAAGAGGCTAAATTATTTGCATAGAACCTCATGGCTATTAAATTGAGCTGTAATTTACATTCAAATCTCTTTATTAAAGTTCAGTGTGTTTCTATTATGATTCATGTACACACAAAAGAATACAAAATAGAAGGGGAAAGAAAAGACTACCCCCCCCCAGTTCTTTCGGCAATTTCCACTGACTTCTATTTTTAAAATTGTAATAAGGTGTAAAATATATCTTCTAAGCATGCAACTCAATGAATTTATGATTACTTGAATATATAGTCATGTAATTTTTAGACAGTACTAAACATTTTCAACATCCCAGAAGGCACCCCCACGATTTCCTCACAGTCAATATCCTCCCCAAAGCTAACCCAACTTCTATCAAAAATATGCATTTTGATTGCTCGTGAACTTCATAAAAGTAGGACTAATTACATATTTCTACTTTGTATCTGACTCATTTACTCAACAATGTGCTTGTGAGGTTCAGCAGTTGCAGCTATGTAATTATGCCTGTGGAGCTACTCAGGCTTGTTCTTTGACGTATTCTGTTGCATAAATACGCCACAGTACACTTATTCACCTTCTTATTGATATTCAAATTGTTTCCACTTGAAACTATTATGACTAACTCTGTAATAAACATTTTTACCATGTATTTTGGTGACCATAACCACTTACTGTTCTTGGGGACATCCCTAGCTCACAAAACAGAACGATGCTTAACTTCTGTCTCCATAAACTAAATGAGTCTCTGACCCAAATCGCCAGTCTCTTAAAGGTATTCGTGTTGCTTCCATTTGAAAAGAAAACTTCAGATTCCTTACAGGTAAATGAGACAAGCTCTTGTGCTCTTTGCTGCCTAACTTCCACCCCCACTACTGGCACTACTGGAATTAAAGTTTACTCAGTAAAGACGCTGCTAAAATTCCCTCTGCCGTTACCCACTCACATGCTTGGGAAGGCTGAATCTTCATTCCAAGAAATTGTTCCCCCTCGGTGTTCATTTCGTTGCATGATACTCATTCCTAAAGATGTATTTGTGCTTCTGGGTAAACAAGCTTTCCTTCATCTTTATGCTCCTAATCCTTAAAAAACATCTGACACATTGTTAGGTACATGAACGAATTAATTTAGGAAACATCCAGAATCAGATAATTACAAACAAGGACAGTTTCTAATGTTGCATGAGTTCCCTCCCCGGTTCTGCCCCAACACTGGAAAACCACTCTGAAAACTCAACAGAAAATTACATAAAGTATATTTGCATATCTTAAATCTCTGAGATTAGTGTATAAATCCTAAAGTTTAGAAGATTGTGGTCACCCTTTTTGAGCACAAATACAAAATAAAAAACTGAAATTGCTCTGTAGAACTTCCCCTGATATTAATAATTTCAAGATGATGTTCCAAATGGAGCTTCCCCAAAAAAGAATATAAATATTTATTTTTGTAATTTAGCATTAACATTTCTATATGTACATAAAAATTGATCTGGAACTAGATTGCACATCTGGAAACATTTTGTAAACTGGATTAGAACCTCATGAGAAATCAAAATGCATTATAGAAAGTCTAAAATTTTAGCTTAATTATACTTCTCGTTCTCCATAAGATGCCATGTTTTGGGATTGGATTGTCGTCAAAGGCATATGGTTAACCAAATGTGTGAAGAAATACAAGGCTTCAGAGAAAAACATTAGCAATGTATGTGCAAATGAAAAATCTGTGTGTGTCTGTGCCAAGTAGGCAAGTGCTTTAAACAGTTGCTACTTCTTTTCCTCATCACAGAATCATTTCAGCTTCAAGCAGAAACCCAACTGTGTTTCCTTTGGGAGTCAATAGACAAAAAAGTTTTATTAACCAGAAAGAATGGATCTTGATACATTAAGTCTTCCATACTTTTCATGGCAGTCTTCACTCTGAAGATCCAAGGGTAAACTCCTATATAAGGTTTATGGAAGTTGTCTTCTTTTTTTATTGATCTCAATTATTGCTGCAAAGGAAATTTTAAAAGCTTGATGTCTGGGCCACAAACTTCACTAGTCGGAGCTGAATAAATATTTCCATATGTTGATCTAAGTGTAGAAAGTGAAAACCTCGGCCTTTCTATTAATATGGTTTCACCCTTTTAACAAACCGATATTACACTTCATCCGTTTTTCAACTTATAATTTTTCAATATGAATTCTCTAAAGTGTGAAATATTAGATGTAAATTCAGAGATTTTTACTTAAAGAATGACTTAAAAACATATTTTGCTTCCAGATGTCTAAGTGATCATCTTACTGAATTTGGAGTAATACAGACTGATGACAGTTTACTGCTAACAAGTCCTAAAGTTTTGGGCATTTCCCTTCATATATTGCATTTTAATTCTTATGCATTTTAAATACTTTTTCCTATATGTTTTATTATTAAACTAATTCATGAGGGAATTTTTTTTAATACAGAAAATCAAAAAGAAGTAGGGAAAAGTTCATCTCTACTTTCTTCCAGAGGTAACTATTGTTTACTGTCCTTTCCTAAAATGGATGGAAATTGTCACCAAAACTATGATGAAGGCCAACAAGCTCTTAGACTTCTGGATTTTATGAAGAACATGGGTAAGATTGAAACAATTGCACCTGAAAATTTTAAGGGTATGAAAAGTCTGGAGTCATATGAGCTATAGAAAGTATGGAAGTAGTTAAAGCCAGGAAACAGTGAAGAAAATAACAACAGAATAACTGCAAGATAGATAGGAGTAAGGAAAAGTTTGATGATGAAAACTCAGTCCTAATAGCCTATAACCTTATTGCTTGCTTTCTCCAGTGTCTGGGAACGACAAAGGACAGGAAATCAAGAGACAAGAAGAAAAAAATGAAAGGGGGTGGGAGGACCAGAAGGGAGCAGAAGTAATAGTGAGGGATGAGAGGGGACAGGCAGTAAAACAATTAATTGTCAAAGTACTTGCCGTATTACTCTTTTAAAACAACTGGAATTATATAGCAAAGAATGCATTAGAGAAATGGCCAAAACCCATCCACAACAAAAATTAAAAAAAAAAACCACTATAGAAACTATATCCTGTTCCAGACTATTTCTTGCAATCAGTAAAACTTTTATTTTTTGTCCTTTCCTTTCTCCAGTGTTGATTTGCGAAGACTATCACTTGCTATGTGGCCACAAATATCATACACTGATTAAAACCTGGCCACAAATATTCACAAAATGAGCTCAGGTTGTTAGAAAAATCCTGTTGGTATAAGAAATACATTCAATTATACCCAAGCTTCTATCCTCCGGCAGGTCTTAATGCCTTTTTTCTCCCAAGACTAGTGGATCATGAACTAAGGCAACTGCCTTCTTGCTTTCTTTCCAAGAATTCAAGAGTCCCTGACTATAGGAGCGGGCTGAGGCTAAGTAAGTGATCCTGCCAGTGATGGTCCTCATCTGATGATGACAAACACATTTGAACAATAGTGGTTCTATAGTGCTTGAAAACTCCCCCCCTCCATTTCCCAACATTCACCAAGAGAGACACAAATGAACATTTGGTCCTCAGTGTTTTCCAATAAAACATTACTGGGCAGAGTAGCTGATAGGGCTATACAGTAGGGTGCTTACAAGACAAAAGAAAAAGTGTGACGACTATAGAAAGAAAAAAGCAATGGATAGAATGCATACAAATTTCAGCAGAAGAGAGGAATAAAAAAGTAAAGTATATATAATACTTCCACTTAAATATATGAAGAAAGATACTAATATCAAATAGGGACAAAAATTTGAAGAACAAATAAACATTAGGCAAAAAAATGATAACAGTTGGAAGAAAAAAGAAAAGAGACTTGATAAACAGTGTAATGGAGAGTTTAAAGACATCCTGAAAACAACCTTGAAGCAAGATTAAAAAATAAAGGTAGCTGTAAAAATTTTACAGAAACAGCATTATCAAATGCATTAATAACATTTGTAATATAGAAAACTAAAACTAAATACAGAAAAAAATACATCTATAAGCAGTCAGAAATAAATTCTACCAAATATAAGCATTGTGAATAGTGAAAATGGTCATATTCTCAAAACTGCTATACAGATTTAATGCAATCCCAATTAAATTACCAGTAGCATACCTCACAGAATTAGAGAAGACAACCCTAAAATTCATTTGGAACCTAAAGAAACCTAGAATAGCAAAAGCAATTCTGGGCAACAAAAGCAAAGCAGGGGCCATCACAATCCCTGACCTAAAACTATATTACAAAACTACTGTAATAAAAACAGCATGGTATTGGCACAAAAACAGACCCTAGGACCAATGATACAGATTAGAAGATGAACAAACAGGTCCAAAAACTCTCAGTAACCTTATTTTTGACAAAGGGGCCAAAAAACTTCACTGGGAGAAAGACAGCCTCTTTAATAAATGGTGCTGGGAAAACTGGTTCTCCACATGCCGAAGGTTAAAACTAGACCCATATCTTTTCCCATGCACTAAGCTAAAATTAAAGTGGATCAAAGATCTAAATTTTAAAACAGAAACACTAAATCTGTTGGAAGATAGAATAGGTAGAACTCTTGAAGACATAGATGTAGGCAAGGACTTTATGAACAAATCCCCAATTGCCCAGGAAATATCACAAAGAATCAACAACTGGGACCTGATCTTATTAAAAAGCTTTTGCACCGCAAAAGAAACTACTAACAGAACAAAGAGATCACTCACAGAGTGGGAAAAAAATTTTGCCAACTATTCCTCTGACAAAGGACTAACATCTCGAATATATGAAGAACTCAAAAAAATCAGAACCCCCAAATTTAAAGACCCAATCCAAAAGTGGGCAACTGAAATGAATAGACACTTCTCAGATGAAGAAGTAGAAACAGCAGATAGACATATGAAAAAATGTTCAACATCACTGGTCATTCGAGAGATGCAAATTAAAACAACCCTGAGATTCCACCTCACTCTAGAAAGAATGGCTATTATCAACAAATCAGCCAATAACAAATGC